>JAKELG010000236.1:0-57571 GCA_021527035.1 Lactarius vividus | reverse complement strand
CCGTGTAATTCTCTTGAGTCGATGTCGCAGCGGTAGTGCCTTCCAGCTGGTCTGACGACGTCCCACCGATTGTCTTGGATTCCACGTAATCTCTGTCCAACAGAAGTTTGAATAGTTGAACTCAACTGGGCGATATCTGATTGCTTCTCCCAGGAAGTCCACAAATAGCCCGTGTCTCCTCTGTATTCTCTCCACCTGGCTGCGCCCAGGAATCGTCGCGGTACTGATCGCTCTCCTCTGGTTTCGAGGTTGTAAGGTCGAAAGTTTCTCCACTGATCTCTTGTAGTGAACGCCACGGTTGGTGATCTTGGTCTTAATGTAACGCTACCACGGCGTTCAGCTCGACTTGAGCTCGCAAAAGGACGTTCACGACTTAGCTAATCGTAGATGACCTTGCAAGGTCTCGGTAAGGCCGTAGAATACAGCTAAGGCGATCCACAGTACGGCGCCCAATTAGTACTAAGGCAACTCCGACTTGTCGTGTCGAAAGGGCCAGATCCCTAGACTCAAAGGTCAGGACTATAGGCGAGGTTTGTCCCTAGAAGCAGAGAGGGACTCAAGAGTTCCTCCGAAGAATAGAAGACGAGAGTGGTATTTGAAGAAGACCAAGATGGCGTATTGGTCTTCGCAGCCCACTATTTATACATATTGTAGAGGCAGCTTTAAAGCTCCTCTTAAACGTAACGACTAGTAGCAGTAATAGCTCGAACCCTACTATAGCTATCCTAGTAATGAGTCATACCAGCAATCACATGCTAGTACAACGCGCTGACTGATCCTACTTGTCCATGACTAATCTCTACTTACTATCGTAGTCATAACCGTATAGTAAGCGTCCACATTCGTCCTCCATATCTTATGCGTGAGTCCATGAAGCTCCGACCGTAACAGTGGCCCAAAACACTATGGAGGCGGAGTACATGGCCATGACCGACGCGGCCAATCAGGCTGCGTGGTATCAGAGTTTCCTCACGGAACTTGGGTACGAGGTCGACGACCCCATCCCACTACATGGTGACAACAAGGGTGCCATTGACTTGGCTTTGAACCCTGTCACTGGGAGACGGTCTAAGCACATTGCCATACGGCATCATGTCATTAGTGGAGTACATTGAAAAGGGGACCATCACCCTGATTCGAACTCCTACAGTAGAAATGGTTGCAGATGGCTTCACAAAGAGTCTAGCATGAGTACTACTGGAAAAGCATAACCATGACATGGGTTTGTGTCCTTAGATTGTAGATCACGGGGAGATGTTGATAAGTGACCTTTGCACACTTAGTGGCTCTGGACAGACTGAACTTGCAGCATGGACTGCTTTAGATAAGATTTACAGGACTTGTAGATTAGATATTTGATCTGTACAATTTCGGACTTCTTTCTTATCTATGACATCATATACAATGACATCATTCGAACTCCTCTGGACTTTACATTGTACTTTGCGTCTTTGTACTTTCCTTTGTTCTATCTTTATTGTGATGTCACTATGATATCATCTTGGTCTGGATTCCTTTGTTACTTATCGCCTTGTTCTCCTTTCGTATATTCCTCTTGTCCCATACTGAGAACAATGCTCCTTGTAATACGTGACTCTGTGTTACCCCCTTGTATCAGTGTCACTCCCTGTAAAGTATAAGTAGTGTAGCCTGTACGCTCCTGGTCCACATCAGTTCCTCACTGCTTGTGTGCCAGGTATGTTTCCCTTCTCCAATGTCATTATCAGTTCCTCACTGCTTGTGTGCCAGCTTCTCTTACAAGATCCCCTCTGCTGCTTACCAGTTGCTCAGTGTATCTCACCACAGTCTCCCTTGTCACTGTGAGTATGCTGTCCATCTCTGCTGTTCATCACAGAGTGTGCTTTTAGTAGTGGAGGTATTACTGATACTTCACGGAGAAACAGGTTGCAGCCAGATGTCTTTGAGGGACTTCAGCTTCTCAAGAGTGCTTACAGAAATGGGCACATCTCGGCCATAACACAAGCAGCACGCAATGCAATGTTGTTTGATGGGGATGATGAGGATATAGAGTAGTTTCATATGCTCATCAGTAGTTGTACATAAAGTTACTAGACACAAGAATTGATTGTTTTTCTGAACAAGACCTCACCACTAGCATTAAGCAATTGTCTTTTGTGGTACACTTCCTGGTTTACTCTGCGCTTTTGGTGTGATTATGTAAGCAGGGTACTCATTTGGGTTCAGTTCAGGGTTCAGAACCTCCCTGAACTGAACTGAACCTATGTGAACCTGAACCCTTGGTTCAGTTCAAGGGTTCAGCCAAAACACCCTGAACTGAACCTTTGGTTTGGTTCAGGGTTCAGCAAAAAGGTCCAAAGAACTGAACTGAACTGAACTTTCCCATCACTAGACGCACATGTGTTGTAACTTCAACTCACAGCGCATTTCATACTATATTATGTATGTGGAATCGCCGTTTTTTGGGGGACCCCAAATGTGATTGACCTTAGTTCGACTCCCACTCTGAGTGACTTCTGTGTTTACCTAGTACGCCCCCCTCCCCTACACACACACACGCGCGCGCACGCACACGTTTCTACACACCAGTAAGCCACGGAAGTACCCGTCATATTCACTAAAGCGTCGCTCTTGAGTTTACAAAGTTGCGCACGAGTGTGGCCTGTTAAGGAATGCAAATAGTGAGCCATTCTGGGCTCTAGACTTGCGGCGAGCTGATGCCAGTGGGACCGTATAGGCTTCTGCACCACGCATGACTTCGTAAGGATTCCCACGGTGCTCGCAAAACTATTGCACTTAAGTAGCTAAGGTCGCATGCAAGTCACGGCGCAGCATTCCCGGGACGCAAACAGAGTCCCCCAGAGCCCTGTTGAGATATGAAGTTTAAGGAGAGTTCTTCGTTGAATGCTGTGAAGTATATAGAGGTGTCTAACAATCTAGAGTACCCACATGAGGTTAGTTACCATGGGGCCCTACGGTAAGTCTCAGTCAGAGAACGCAGTGCAGAAAAGTCCGGAGTCAGCCGAAAGCGCTACCACCGTGGGGGAAAGTAAGCAAACAGCATGGGAAGATAACGACTTAGAACTAGAGTCTACGTGAAAAATTCCTGGCTAGCCGAGGTTATCGAGTACTGGTCTTTGAAGGCCAAGACAGAAATTTTTCAAAATGTCGGGGAGGTGATCATGAGCTTTGTTTGTTACATGCACAATTGTCTTCCGGGCATACCAGGACAAACAAATATAGCCCAACGCATGACTTTTGACGTGTTTCCGCAGAGCAAACATATGATAAGTGCAATAATTGGGTCACCGGGCCAGCGCAAACACCCGAACACTGTGTGTAAGTGTACCTGCGCCGTGCGTCGAGCTAATTAGCTAACTTACTATAATCCATCATATGACGTCGTCGCTGAGCGTTCGGTTAGGAATCTACATCACCTGCCACTGGAAATAGGGTACAACTCTCAACTGACTCGAGTCTGTCCGGTTGTCAGTTGACCTTCCTGAGTACTGTCGAATCGAAGCTATCGCTCTTCGTGCTCTGGACACAGGGCGTACAGTCGTCCGACTACGCCTTACATTCAGAAACGACAGCCATGTACAAAGCATGGCCGCCTTTAAGGGAAATCATGCTAGCCATGGGATAATTATCGTCGGGGCTGCACAAGACCTGGATTGTCCTGCCCGTGACATGATGTTGTTGGTGTTCGAAATCCATCCAATTGACTCTACAAAACTTTAAATTTGGGGAATCGCCATGCGGTAGAAGTCGCAAAATCTGCTGGCCAGTGAAACCGGAGATGAACAAACGTCCCCCCCCCCGATTAAATCGTGTTGGGTCATGTTGACCTATATTTGTGAATCTCCACTCCATTGTTGCTAGGAGCCTTGGATGAGCACCGCCAAACAAAAATTAGTCAAAGCAAAGTTCGTGACTTCCATGCCGCGAGAATCAGTGACGCTAAACCTTTGCTATAGCGTCACGAGGGTGTCCGCGCCACTCGACGTCAGTCCGTCGTCATCTTCCCCCGGTTTGCCAATAGGTGCTGGAGCAACGCGTCATCTTGTGGGGTCATCACGTCGCCAAAAAATGTATAAAGCCCTAAAAATAAAGCAGAGTTGACTTCTACATCATTCAGACCACCCGCACCTTTAACACCAAATCACCGACTGAACAACATGGAACCTAGCAGGACAACCCGTGAGCAGAGAAGCGGCATGCGCGATGACGACACTGGCACCGGAGGGACAGTGGGACGACTCTATTAGCAAGGGCAACCAAGGCAAGTGGGAACACCGGGAAGGTGAGTCGTTTGCACATGTCGCGTTCCGGTGGCCGCACTGCTGCGCGCACCATCCCTCAACTCAGGCTCGATGGTCTGCGTTCACCTGTGTTCTTGCTCACTACTCTTTCTCTAGACAACACCGGTAGTCAAGGGGTAGATACATACACCCCGCAGCATCTGGCCAGAGCGGTTACGACGAGTATGAACCAGCACTGTTGGAGCTGGTACCGGCCCGGGTCCTACTCAATCGGACCGGTACGCAACTTCGGGTCAGTACGACGGGCCCGATCGGCCCAGACGACCACTGGTTACACGGACCCCAACAGAAACATCACCGGAGGTGGCAGGCGACTTGACGATGACGATGACTATAGTGCCGGCGTGGGAAATACTGCTAGCGGAGTGGGAAAAACCGTCCCTAACGAATAGGGTGAAGGGTGCGTCATTCCGCTCGGTACTGTGGAGCCGCGCGTTGGCGCAAACTGATGTGAGGGCGGTGGGGCTTAGGCGCCCGCTGAGAAGATGACAGGCAAGATTATGGGGGATCCGGGCAAGCAAGCCCGTGGTCAGGAACGCCAGGTCTGCTCACTATCGATTGAATGATGACACGGGCTAACGTTGTTGCTCGAAGGAGGGTACTTTCTGAGAATATCACCCCCACTATCCCTCGAGTGCTTGAGATTGGGGTCAGTGCCTGAGTAGTACCTCAAATCGATCCGGCAGGGCAAGCATGTACAGTATATTGATATTTCGGCGATTGTATATGATATTAGCCCTTGGTCTATTGTCCATCACTCCAGTTATGCACCCACACGAGGACACCCCCCGTATTCCGAAAGGATCTCGTTATGTGTGATGTAAACTTGCTTCTTCAGAGCACGGAAGTTGGGCGAACCAGAAGTTGTGGATGTCTCCACGCACGAGGTGGGGTTTCGGGGTGGGAGCTTAAGAAGACCCCTCCGTTTTGCGGTTTTGTAAATACGTTCCCTCGGAAAAATATTCCCTAGTACTGATAATGAGTTGTCTTGCAAAGCAATGAAAAGCAAGACTTCTCTCAGACAGCCCTCAAACTGGTTGTGGGTTCGAGCATCCAGACTCGTCGATCGTATGTTGCAAGTCGCGTGACCTAATATCGCACGTTGCGTACAGTGCTCATACATTCGAGTAGATTGTTCAAGGCAGTTAGTTTTCCTAAAGCTTTTGCGCCCAAAAGAATACGGTACAATTGTAGATCCCATTGATATGAGACCATAAATAATTCGGGGGTCTGTACAGATTCACAACTACAGCGAAGACAACGATTCGAGGGGATGGTCTGGAGTAAGGGCCCACACCCCCAGATCCCACAGATCTCCGTACTTCTACAAAAACATTTGTTGCTAGTGTATTACTAGTGTATGACAAAATGTTATACATGACAATTTTGGCACCGGTAATCTGGGGGTAATTTAGGGTGATCGAACTGCGGGAACCTGGGATGCTCTGGAAGATGGTCCGCTTGCCGAATGCTACTGTTAGTGTGACATTGCGTGACAAAAAAGGGATCAAAGCTGCCGTCGTAGAAACCAAGGCTTGAGGGGATGTAAGCGCTAAGCGCCCATACCCAGGTAGAGGGGGGCTGTTCTATCTACCGGCGCTTATGGGCGCTAGCATCTTGCAAAATACAAAAGTCCTTCGAGTCGCATTCCCCAGCGTGCCCCGTCCGCGCGCAGCCTTAGCGACTCGAATACAACGCATTCCCGACCCAGGCAGCCTTTCGCGTCATGCAGAAGCGTGCACGACCGTTCGCGATCACCTGTAACCACCTTCCACCATTTCCTCTTCCGATCTCGCTGCTCTCGTGCGTGGTCTTGGCCCTTCGACACTGACGCATCCACGATTGTCACGGATTCATATACGATATCTCACACCCCGTGGGGGCCTGCGCACCTGCCTGCGTCGCTTATCCTCCGCTTCTTGGACATGTTCCCTAAGGAGTTGGTGGTGTTGAGGCCGCTGCAAGAAAGAGTTGCGCCGTGACCAAGCAAGGTGATTGGGAGGTGTGCATGGAAACCAGGTGAACAAAAAGGTTTCAGGAAACTATCTCACGTTTGCGTGCGTTGATACAACTGCGCTCTCCCTGAGGCCTGAGTGTTCAATGCTTCCCAGACTCGCCTGCGCTCGCCTGTGCCTGCTCGCATTCATCTTCACTCCTGTGCGTTCTCTAAGTGCCGCTTTCTCGCGCTCTGTGCGCACTCCCACTCCTCCCAGACCCTTCCCTCCCTACGTTTTACCATTCCCCCGTTTATCTAATGCACCATCTTTCCTTAAATTACATTCCCTAGCATATAACTCATGTAATTACCGCCTTCACAGTAATAGTAGACTGTTTTTCAGACTTCAGAGCAGTGTAGCCCTTCCCTTGCGTCCCCGAGTGTGTCGCATCCGCGTGCCGCACGCCTCAGCAACTCAAACCCGATGCGTTCCCGACCCCGGCAACCGCCCATACAAAGTGTTGCGTTGCGCCGCTTCCCGACCACCTGCGGCTGACCGGCCCCGTTTCCATATTTGGATAGGCGCCCGCCCCCCCCCGTTCCAACTCGTCCTTAAAATTGTACCCCCTATATTAAACTACAGTTCCGCTAGCCCCTTGGTAGAAACAACAAAATAAAAGATCTTTCTATCGCTATTTACAATTTGAGGCGTAGTGCTGTACCTCTGCAGCGATTCACAGCTGACTAATAGTAGATACTCGGACTTCCGTGACCGGATTATCCTCCAATCACGTTACCATACTCGGTGACCCAACTGAGCTGACTGAATCGAGCCCCAAATCCAGCTCGCTCAGAAATCGCGAAGCCATGATCCGTAAACATAAAAAGGAAAAGGGTAACGTCATTTTCAAGGAAAGAGATTGTGGAGTCGGATGGCGGTGTGTGTCTGTTTAATCTTGAAATTGGATTTGTGCAATACTTCAGGAACGCGACTCCAAAGCGATGCAGGCATCACAGTTGTGGAGCTGTAACAACCAACCGAAGAAACCAATCATCCGGGTCTGTTTTCCCACCATCCTCAGCTCAGACCTTGCTGCTGCGTCATGACCTCCTCCACACCCTATCTGTTGTGTGGAGCCAACCTCAAAATTCACGATCCACCGCCCCTCACGTTTTTAGCTCCACACTCATGTCCCTTACACTCGGGGACCTGTACATCGTCACCTATTCGAGGAGGTGCACAATCACCGGGGCACCCTCAAATTGATGGGCTTGGAAAGTTATAAAAGCGCACTGTGGAAGCCTGAGGAGCACCATCTTTGCAAGATGACAACTAAGACTTCTGCAGGCTCTGGTGAGTGTTCATTATATGCGTGTCCTTCACTCTGTTTTGGAATATCCGGTTGAGTTTGACAACCGTTTTTCATGTCGACGGAGTAGTGGAGAACGACGATAACGGGTTATCAAGTCTAATTGTCCGTCGTTAAAAAGGGAATTGCTTACTCAACATTTCTCGCAATATGAAAACGGCTGCAAGCCATCGCTCTCGTAGCTGACCTCTCGCCTGTGTTGTCCAGGTCGACCAGCGATTACACGAGCTATTTTCGTTATGTATACGCCGAGTCGATGCCTGTGGATTTTTCCCGCCTCCTCATTCCTTTCTACTTTTTTCTTTTCATGTGCGTTGTCTGACCGAGTGTTTTCTTGCCAGATGGTCGTTTCCGCTGCGAGCGCACTTCGCGGGCTCATTCAAGTACTGTATACTTTTCCTGTACTCATTCCTTCTTCTGACTATCTTGAACCGTAGTTCGTGATACTATTCCATGTTCTACCGGCATTTCCAATAGACGCTGCGTCTCGGTTCCAGAAGTTTCCTCAGGTATCTGGACCCGTCGCCCAACACAATATATCCGCGGTAGTAATGCGACTTCCCGCTCAGTAACTATGGACAACTACATCCAATCATTCGAGTCTGGCGTGCCTTTAATCACGTCTCGCCAGCGATCTCAACCCCACGCTGACCCTCTTCAAGGTCATCCGTCCACTGCTCCAGCCCTCCCTCCACCACAAGACGCTTATCGGACTTCACCTCAAAATCCCCCGGACACGCATGCCAGACCCGAGGGTTCTATGCCTGGTCTCACTGACCCATCTCCTCCGCTTGCGTCCGGGCCTCCAGTCGTGCAGCGTGGAGGCATTGTGCGCCGTCAACATGTGTTGTCCAACGTGTATCCACACCCACACATGGTTCACCCACCACCCTTCGTCTTCCCTAGCCACTCGCCCAGGCAAGAAGAAAATATGCGCCACCTAGCATACGTCTCTCCTTCTATGATGATCACGCTTCAGCCCCACGCACCCGTCTACCAATATCAGACACCTGACCACGATCCAAGCACTTCGCACATATTCTCACATAGTGCTTCTGCCCCGACCTCGCCTATATATCCACACCCTCCCACTAACGTGTCCCCTCTCCCAAATTCATCCTCATCTTTGCGACATACTACTGGTTCTTCAAGTAGTAACGCATACCGTTCCACACCCTATGCTACGCATGGTGCCTATATGTCAATGGGGTATTCAACGCCTCACTCATATACATACCCTTCTCCGACTTCATTTGTGCCTGCGCCATCTATCTATGGCCTACACCGCCTTCCTCCTCACTATGCCCGTTCCTACGGCTTCCCCACCGGACAAGAAAGTCAAGGGATGTGGTGGTATTCACCTCCGGGTGCCGCCGTGGCATCGAACTCGTTTGAGGGGACGCAACGTGAGTTTCGGCAATGGTCGAACGCTGGTCACCCTCCGGCCAGACAACTCGAGGGTGAACAGCTTGGCCAGCGGAATACCGTGTCACCGCCTTCTAAACCCCAACCTCGGAGACCGACAGATCGGACACCACGCAGCGGTAGACCTTTAAACGACGAGAAGGACGAAGCCACACAGGAGCCTTTTTCTACCACGTCGCCCAAGAATAAGCACCAAGAGCGCCGCTCTTACCATCCCAACCCCCCTGCACATAGGTCGGACTGGGTGATGTGGGCCGGAAATGTGCCATCTGATGTGACGCATGACGAATTGCGGGAGTTTTTTAACCAACGTTCGCCTCCGCTATCTCCAAAGCAGACGGAGCCCTCGACGGATAGGCAACAAGTCTACGGCGGTGTTTCGACCGTCTTTCTAATCTCCCGCTCCAGTTGCGCTTTTGTCAATTTCGAGTCTGAGGCACAGCTTGAGGCAGCGACGGCGCGTTTTAATGGTCAGCCCATCCGCCCCGATGATCCACGGTGCCCGCGCCTTGTGTGCCGTGTTCGGAGGAGGGAAGACGATTTGATGGCCGGCGTCGGTGCGCAGCGTGGTAACGCCATGCATACCAAGTGGGTCAAGGACCAACAAGCAAAGGTTCAGCGCGAACAAGTAGACACGGTAGGCTCACAGAAGGATATGGTGAGGCCCTCATCACCTTTGTCGGTAACAAGTGACGACCGCCGAGAGGCCGAGGAGGGGCATGTTTCTGCTCACGCGAACCTCTCGCGCTCGCCTTCTATCGCAAGTACGAACTCGGACATCCTAACACGCTACTTCCCTAAGCGTTTCTTTATTCTCAAATCCTCGACGCAGGTAGCGTATCCTGTCTCTTTTAAGCCCGCTACCATTTTAAATTCACATGTTGGCAGTACGATCTGGACTTGAGCGTCCAGAAAAATATCTGGGCAACGCAGCGTCACAACGAGGAGATTCTGGACCAAGCATATCGGACCAGCGAGGATGTGTTCCTCATTTTCAGTGTTAATAAGAGTGGGGGGTTTTACGGATACGCCCGGTTAGCTCTCACTCCTGACTTGCCTTTCTATCCCTCCCTAACTTCTTTACAGGATGGCAGGACCAGTCTTGCAGGACGAAATTGGCGTGCTTTGGGCGGCTGCTACTGGGTCTACCGCCCCTCCCTCGGTATCTCCGGACGATACTGGGGCGAAGCCGCAGGAGGAACTCTACATCCTACCCCCCGATGAACATCGATATACTAAACAGTCGCCTCAATCTGCGCCTGCTGGTCAGCCGTCGTTTGCCTCGGCTGAGCCACGTGGTAAGCCATACGATAGGCTAACCAACTCCATGCCAAACCCCAGTACGAGTCTCCCCCGTACAGACGTTCCTGTCCAGACGTCATCGTCCGAGTTCGGTTCTGACGCGCTACCCCACGTCCTCGAGAATCCACCTGATGGAAGTACTCGCGAGTCCGCTGAGCATGACGCGATTTCAGCACCTACCCAGGTGGACCACGAGGTCCCCGAACCTTATTCCGATGACAGACCGCAACTCGTCTCCGAAGTACCATTCGAGGGTCGTGATCCGAGGGACAGTCCAGGGCCAGCTTGGGATCGACCTTTTCGCATAGAGTGGATTCGAACGGACCCCCTACCGTTCTTTCGTACGCGGCATCTGCGGAACCCATGGAACCATGGTCGCGAAGTCAAGGTATCGCGTGACGGAACGGAGTTGGAACCAACCGTCGGTCAGCAACTACTAGACGAGTGGGATAAGCCGTTTGTAGCGGTCGACAACTCGCCGGGCCCTTCTCGGACGCGTCGCGGTCCAAAGTCCACACGACGTCCACCATAGATCTTTCATACTTTTCGGCTTTTTTTTCATGGGAACCCTGCTGACAACGCATCATGAAGTTGGGAATTCGTTCGAGGACGTTCTTTCTTTTGGTTTTTCTGTTGTTTTTACAACCCATACACGTGGTTGACCGTATGCTTTGCTAAACTTCCCCGTCCCGAGTTCCTCTTCTCTGAACTAACGATCGGTATCTGGATTAACAATTCTACTTCCTAAAGCGACACGTATTCACTGCTTTCGTTTTGCTTTCTTTCGTTTTGCTTTCCCTTGGACATTTGGTCTGTTCGGGCGCTATAGATATATCTTTGCTTCTTTTTTTCTTGGTTTGCATCGTTTTCGCATGGCTTTCAAAATCCCACTAGCACTCCCTGTTACACCCAGTTTGACAATAGTTAGGCAATACTAGACCTCATGGACCTCATCACTCGACGACAATCGATCTGATTACAACGACAACGAGCCTACTCTAATTAACACTCCTACAGTACGGCACAATGGGCCAAGCATTGGGCAGAAGACTACTCAAGAGGTCAATAAGCTCGGCATGGACAACAAATAGTACTAAATTTACCCGAATTTCTAGAACGGAGAAGCACGAAATATGTCACGTTTCTGCTTTGTTCAAGGTTTTGTTGGTTGTCGGTGCCTACCACTGCATGCAAAGCACGAGTTTTCAGACCAATAAAACCCATAAAAAAACCCTATGGAGGTGTTAACCACTTATCATGAGTTTTTTCTTTTCGAAAAACCCTGAAAAAAGAGTTTGAATTTTTTTTCCGAGTCACATGATTCATTGCCTGCCAAAAGTGCTGTTTTTGCCTGGAATATTCAACCTCCTTTTTTTCGGAGTGTTTTGACAGAAAAAACCCTTGATAAGTGGTTAACACTCCATAGGGTTTTCTATGGGTTTTATTGGTCTGAAAACTCTGGTTTGCATGCAGTGTACGTTGGCAAGGGTGTTGGCGCCCGCTTTCGATTTCGAAGCTCTATTAGAGTCACATTCGAGAACACCCTAGTTTCGGTCATCCGGTCAGTTGTTTGATGGAGCCTCGCCTTCGGGAATATCAATTTCGGTATGTTTGCCGCCTCAATGAACCGGTATGTATGATTTAGCCTTACGGGGTTTCGCGCACATGCCAAAAGATATAAAAAAACAAACATGTATTCGTCTTACGTCTTACGTTCTTCACGAAAAATCAACAAAAGCGCAACACAGCGTACGATGTCCAACAAAAAAAAAACGAATAGTTGTGGTAGTGTGATGCATCCACCGTCGTCGTCAATTGGGTGCGCAAATATCGCCTCCCCTGCACATTTAACAGCACATCTCACAGGGGCAGCCTGTGAAGATGACGTCAGTATGCGTGTGGGATATAATGACTGGAGGAATCTTACAAATGATGTCAGCACAGCACTCGCAACACCCCTGTAGGAGAAAGGAGGTGTTAGCGGTTGTGCGCGGCGCCGCGTGGCATCAAAATGAGAAGAAGTATTCAGAATGGGGAAAGACGGGAGAAGTCCAAAGTAGTAATGAGGACGAGACCAGGCAGGCAGGCAAAAACCGGGAGAGATAAACGGACCTTGCAGCATTCTGTCAGGGATGAAATGAAAGGAAGGTGGGTTCCATGTTAGTGCTCATAGATGACGGCATATTTGGGCAAGTTACCACGAACCGAAGCAAATAAAGCATTCTACTAGCCCGATGAAGCAATCCTATTTGTGGCAAATGGGGGAAAAGGAAAAAGCCGGGTCAGCGCTCGGCGTCCAGTTGGAGAAGGACGATAGATGGGAAAGTGGCAGGGCGTAACGCGTTGGGTGGAGCTACACCATCATCATGATGGTGATGCACTGCAGCCGAGAGAAAGTGGAGTAGGTGGCCGCGGAGAACAGGTTGGGTGGTGGAGAGCGTGGAGTAGAATAGAAGACGTACGCGACCTGCTCCTCCTCCGCGGAGACGGCGTGCCTTGTGTTCGTGCTGTTGCTGGCTGTTCACTGGCGCTGCAGGGTTCAGCGCATCTGTGTTTTTTTTTGTAGTTCGATTACGCTCAGCCCCGTCGCCACTATGATAACATAGAGAAGGGACTACGTACTCATCTGGACGGCCTGCTGGGGCTGGGATGCAACGGGCTGGGCGGACGGCTTGGAGGTGGCTTCCATCTCGGTTCTGTGAAGCGGGAAACTTTGGGAGAAGGACAGAGGAGAGGTATAAGTTGTTTTAAGGGGGGTTCCGAATAGTTAGGGGCTCTTATATGGGGAGAAACGGAAACAATAGGCGAAGCAGGGTGCGTGCCGTTTAAGTGTGGTGCACATTTACATCATCGGGGCCCTGATGCCTGGTTTCTGCGGAAACGAGAATCCCTCGAATTATTTTTAGATGTCCAGACTGCACCCATTCTTGCAAGTGTGCATAGCCTCTGTCCGCAGCGAGAATCTAATCAAGGAGAAGCGAGGAGCGAGGAATGCCAAGCTTTTAGAGGCTTAAAACGCGCCGCAGCAAGGTATTGGTTTAGCCGCTACGAGTTGAGGTCAGGGCATACTGTATCGCAGTTGTATAGCCCAGAGGAGAGTTGGGCCCGCATCGCACAACGTGACCGGGAGACCCGTGGCTTCGGAGGTGCGTCGCTTGCACGTGCGGGGAGCTCGGCCTCATCCCACCGCGGACGCTTCAGGGGAAGAAATCTTCGACCCCGAATGCTTCGGCCTACTCGAGGAAGTTATACGGAAGAGACCAAAATGGACCCGGATACCTCATTCCCCAGAGGCGGAGTTCTCTTGCGAGGATACGGTTCAAACCGGCCCTACTACTTTTGGTGGACACTGTACACACTGTTCACCATTTCTGACTCCAGGTGTCGTAATCAGCGGAATATAAAGCTTATAAAGTCCGGCGGCGGGCTCTGTAAGGAAAAGAACGCGGGTGGAAACAGAGACATACACGCATATATACAGCCTTTGTGACGTGCCAAACACATTCACTCGTCTTGTCATTCGCCGCAGTCACGTCCCCACTGGTGACTCAATCCGCCGTAACCTTGACACTATACAGCGTCTTCCCCGTTTATGCCACTAGTCGGCTTAGCAAATCTTTCACCTTCGCTCCTTTATATAGGTCCCGTCCACACATGGCTGTCACCCCCCGCGCTTCCGGCCTCTGGGATCACACTGTCATGACTTACTCAAGGCTGAATGGCGACGACGATATTGATGATCCGGAGGGAATCGATTTCGACTCCCGCACCCCTCTCGACAAGACTATAGATCGTATTGGCATGGGTGCGTTTTCACATCTCTCCATTTTCTGATCTGTGGTGCTCATTTTTTCCTAGGCACGTACCAGTGGACGCTCCTTTCATTGTGTGGTTTCGGTGTGTCTTCTCACCCTTCGTCGTCCTCACCTAATCTCCCCCAAAGGCTGGATGGCCGATAACGTGAGCATGACCCCATAACTTTCTCCCTGCTTCCTCTTCAGCGCGATGTTAGATGTGGATACAAGCAATGGCTATAATCCTTCCTCGCATACAACGTCACTTTTCGCGTAAGTCTCTACAACCCATCCGGCGCGAACGTGGTTTCTCAGGCATTCATGCGCATACATACGGTCGCATTCTCTCCCTGTACCTGCACCCTTTGCAGTTCCTGACAACCGCATCGGCATTTTATCCTCTGCAATGTTTGCCGGTATGATGATTGGCGCAATCGGTTGGGGGACCTGTGAGTCTTTTTTTCTGCTGGTTAGCGAGGTTTGAATCTAGCAACGGAAGGCTCGGACCTCATGGGTCGTAGCACCGCCTTCAACGCAACCCTATTTTTTACATCCCTTTTTGGCATAGCCGCCTCATTTGCAACTACATTTCCAATGCTCTGTGTCGCCCTTTTTTTCCTTGGCAGCGCTGTTGGGGTACGTTTTACTTTTCTCTCTCGTTGCAACATGTATGCTGATTCAATTAAAGGGGTCTATGCCCACGGATGGCACCCTTCTTCTAGAACATATGCCTCGCGGCAAAGAGTATCTCGTCACTGCGCTCTCTGTATTCTTCTCTTTTGGGGCAGTGCTCGCTGCCCTTGTAGCCATAATACTTATACCCAAGAATTCATGTCAGCCTTCACCTGCTCCCTGTGACCTACGCGATAATCTCGGATGGAAATACGAGCTCATTGCTCTTGGTATCATCGTACGTGCTCCTCTCCCATTGGTAGCCGTTTCTATCTCGCTTACAGGTGTGTACCAAGACGCTAACAATGTTCATCGCGCGGATCGTGTTCTTCCGATTGCACGAGTCTCCACGTTACCTGGTGCATGCTGGCCGCCCACAAGATGCGCTCGAGTCGCTCCAGATGATATCTAGATTCAACGGCTCCGAGCTCGAACTCGACCTCGAGGACGTCGTTGACCGCATCTGCGTCCCACCCACACTGAGTTCTTCGTACCCACCACGTCCGTCAATCCGCACTGAGAACAGCTCTACACCATTATTCGATGCCGATGGCGAAGTCTCTGACTCTCCAAAAGACCTCGCAGCCCCGCCGGCTCCGACCAACGCGTCAATGCCGCTCAGCCCATCCCCGCCAGAGGGCACTGAAAATGCGCCACCCATTAAGGACTACGCCACCATGGGCGAGTCTGACGCACCCCTCGCCGCCCACGCCCCCATTCAGACCTCCGAGCGACATGCGTTCTCGTACCAGATGACTCCAGAGTCCCGGCGCGCGACCTTCCCGGGCGTCGCCCTGCCGCCCCGGTCGCAGTCCAGGCCGTCGGCAGAGGAAGAGGAAGGCCTCATTGATGGGACCCCGGTACCACAAGCGCGCCCGCGTCTACCACGCGTGCAGCGTCCACGCGCGGATACGCGCTCATCGGTGCGCTCGTCGCTCTATGAAGTAGCAGACCGCGCGTGGTTTGCGCTGCCGCGGGGAATCCGGCGGCCCATGCGCGCGTGGTTCGGTCGTTTCTCGATGGTGCTCGCTCCCGAGTGGCGCCGCACGACCGTGCTCGTGTGGGGCGCGTGGTGGGGCATGTCGCTCGCGTACACGATGTTCAACGTGTATTTACCCAAGTTGCTCGAGACGCGGCAGGGTAACGTGAGCACGAGTGGCCTCGGGCAGACGCTGAGCCAGGCGCATGCCAGTGCGCAGGCGATGGACTCGCTAGAGAGGACACTCTGGGACGTTGTCATTTTTACTGTTGGAGGGTGTCCCGGCGCCGTGGTGCGTCGCTTGCTCCGAGCCGAGCGTTCGCTGATGACTAAGCCCGGGCCCCGATGTAGTTGGGTGCGTGGTTGATAGAGTGGCCCCGACTCGGCAGGAGGCTGGCCCTTGCGGGGAGCACCTTCCTGACGGCGCTGCTTTGTGTTGTCTTTGTACTCGTGAGTAGTCCGGTCGCGGTCACAGCGAGCACTGTCGGAATCAGCCTGAGTGCGACGGTCCGTGTTCATGTCTTTCCTCTGTCCCCCGAATCTTTGCTAACCCGTCACCGTCTACAGACCATGTGGGCTGTGCTATATGGGTACGCGATGTGTTTCCTGGTGTGTTGATGACCATAAACGCTTATATGACTTCCCTTCTGAAACCAGGTGGACACCTGAGATATTTGCGACGAGAGGTGAGCCCCCACCGCTGCTGAGCCTCCTAAACGATTTACTCATGTCTATCTCGTCAGTTCGCGGAACAGCCTGCGGCGCGGCCTCTGCGCTCTCTCGAATGTGCGTATTCTTTCTGTCTCAACTGTCCTGTCATATACTCACTGGGGATAATGCAGAGGCGGGATGATCGCACCTATGGCGGGTGGAGCGTTGTTGATGATCGACACGTCCTTCCCAGTGTATGCGAGCATAGTTGTGTTCGTGCTGTCGGGCTTCTGCGTTTTGTTGCTCAAGGAGTCCCCGAGTGCTGGCGCGAGTAAAAGCGGTCGGTCTGCCATTATACATTAGCGTAGTATGTCGTGTGTACGTGCAGGGCATAGTATTGGATGGTATAGTGTACTGTAATAATTCCGGTAAATCGACAAACCTCCACATAACTTGCTAAATTGTACGACACATGCAGCAAGGGCTAGTTGTTTTCTCAGGTAGTTTGAATGGGAGAAGTGGTCAGAACGTAAGAACATGCAACCTATTCGTTTCGTGGTCCCCAAGCTAAGGGTGAACCGTAGTCAGAAGATAATGGAGGAAAGATTCAAGCATGCGCTGCTTACTTCGAGGACGACAAGCGCGTCTCCGCACATGGCGAATTTGATTCCGATTGGGTCGGCTTCCTGGATCTCCCGCGGAAGCGGTACCTCGGAAAGAACGTAAGGCCACTCAACCTCCTGTTGCGGCTGCCGCTGTTTCGACGACGGCGGTGCCGCCGCAATTGCGCGACTGCGGTGTTCGTCACCATCATCACAATCGTCACCGCCACCACAGGAACACGCGAGCTGTATGACGGCCGCACCTCCGGCACTGCCGTCACTGTCGCCTCCACTGCATCGGAGCGCACCCACAGCCTGTTCTGTGCGGCCTGGATGGAGGTCCCAGACCGAGACGGTCTTGCGGCGCAAGGAGGAAGAGGATGAGGACGAGGTACGCGAGTGCTGAGCGGTGGATCGCACAGCGCGGAAGCGCGAGTTGGTACCGCAGGTCCAAGAGATCCGGCGCATGCCATGCGCGAGCGGGCCGAGGGGCGCCATGTCGCGCGGGTGTTCGAGTGGCGGGGACTGCGTGATGGCGTGGCGCCAGGCGGACCAGGGTACAATGCGCGGGCCGCGTACCGGGACGTCGTTGCCGGATGCGGAGCGGGGTGGCGTGGAAAGGAGGACGCGCGTCGGGATGTGCAGGTCGGTGACCTCCCAGCCGGACGCGTAGTACGCCCAGAGCTCGACGGTCAGCAGGTGGTCCTCGGCGCTCGGATGGAAGAGCTCGCCTGCGGCGAAGGCAGACATGGATGCGGAGGGGTCCGGGGTTGGTCGGGAGAGTAGGCGCGCACCCATAGACGAGCCGTGTGGGTATCGCGGGTCCGGGAGCACGAAGACACGCTCGGGTACAGGGTCCTCCTGTTGCGGCAGCACGCCCCGCACGTTACGGAAGCGACATACGTGCAGGCGGCGCTGCCGCGCGCGGAGCACGGGGCTGCCCGCAAAGACGTTCTTGGGGAAGAGGATGTGCGCATCGTCGAGGAAGCACCACTGGCCGACGCCCTTGTCCAGCGGCATGCTCCACTCGCGCTCGCCTGTCTTCCAGTTCCAGATCGCGAGCTCGTCCGTAGCGCCCCCGTGCACCACAGTGCCGAGGTACGAGCCGTGTATGCTCGTCGTGTCGCCGTCCATGGTCGGCTGCAACTTTCTTTCCGCCAGCTCGATGGCACCTGCCGTGGCTGCGCTCGGGGAGGCGAGCGGGTGCGGCTGGCCGGTCGAGAGAGCGCGGAGGAGGATACGAGGCTCGAACCTGATAGAGGGCAGTCAGGGCATGGGTTAGCGCGAGCGGCATGGAGCACGTACCATTGCGAGGGGCTGGGGGTGGCACTGATGGGGACCAGTACGAGCAGGTCCTGCGCGGCGTCGAGGGAAAATCGGGCGATCACAAAGTCGAACTCGAGCGTCCAGCGGTGCGCAGCAAGCCTGCGTAGCTTGGACGGGAGCTGGTGCACGGTGAGTGCCCGCCGGTCCTCAGAGAGATACGCGACGACACCGTCCGAGAACTGCGGCATCGCAGAGCCAGGGATGTCGATCTTGTCGTACGCGGACCAGGCAAGGTCCCGCCAGGCGTCTGTATACTCACGCAGGGCTGCCATCCTCTCTGCCGTGCTGGCCTCGCTCAGTGACCCATCGTGCATGCCAGACGCGGCAAGGCGGATGTGGTACTGCAGCAATAACGAACCAGATACTATCCCACGCAGGCGGCGAGAGGTCTGTGGATGCTGGCTCAGCAAAGGCGGATTCCCATTACAGTAGGACAAGAGGTACTCACGCACTGACAGGCCACGAGCTCTTTAATTTCGAGCAAGGCCAGAATCTTGGAAACCACTTCCGTGGGTAAATAGGGAAGTGGGTGATAAGTCGAACGACTCATAATCAAGGGAGTCCTCTTGCTCAGAGGTAGATCAGTTAGCACAGTATGAGGTTAGCGATGGCAAAATCGAGGATGAGCTCCACAGCTGGGCCATCGCTGCTGATAAGGGAAGAGAGGCGCCCATTGTCAGCGCCCTGAAGCATAATTTTAATTACGTTTCCGAACCCGAACGATCGGAAACCCTTGTGGGTCCGTAACGGCACCAGATTCTGCCAGCATCAACGGCTGTAAGTAAAGATGAGCCTGAGCCTGGGCGAGGCAGTGGAAGGGAGATGGAAAATACAAGCATCGGAATCCTTTCGGGAGCTCATTAACACACGCGTTCGTACAGCAGTTGAATGTGCCGCCGTCGAATGTATCCATTGCAGACTCAACTGCGAGGTGAAAGAGCCGTGAGAATGGTCAGAAAACCCCCCTCAGAGCAATGAATTGGTGGAGTCTTGCTGAAACGTAGGTCATGGAAGGTCGTGGAAAACGAAGCGACTCAGGGACTGTCGACCCATCCAGACCATGCCTACATGACTGCCTCTTCCAAATACAGGCCGAAGCCAAGAAAACACGTGTAGTCTGAAACCACATATCTGAGGAAATTGTTCGCAACGATGATAAGCGCAACCTCCTGGTGGCTGCGACGTTCTCGTGAAGTGCGGGGACCCCGCATTCCTTATCGTCCCACATGGGTAAGAATGGGCAAGAACGGGTACGCGGGGTGTTGACCGTTGTTTGCCCCTGGCTTTTCCCCGACGCGACAGCTGACGAGCGCTCGGTCCCTAGACTGCCCTGTAGCATCCCTCCGATAACGTACTCGTCCACCCGAGAAGATCAAAGAGCGATCTCTTGAACATGAGCTAGAACACACCAGCCGCCTGCATAGCTAGAGTCGGGGACATGTCCCCTACCCTTCAGGGTCACAGGATAATCTTGCTGGGCCTGGGCCTCTCTTACAGCTTCTCGCGAGCCGGACGAGGTAGGCATTCGGAATCGGGTTCTCCTCCGAGACGGCCTCCATTCAGGACGGCGCCTGTTCGGTACACACGGAAAAGGAAGAGAGTGAACATACTGTATCCGTATTTGCATCGTGTCACCGCGAAGTAAGGTGCGGGATCTTCTGCTCACGTGTAGTGGCCATCGCTCACGTCTCAGGCTCCACAGGTACTCCACTAGACAGTCCGCAGGACAACTACGTAAGACGATTATCCGTCGAACAGGGGAGAATTACTAGACAGGTGACAACCAAAGAATGTCTTTCGCCATGCGCATCGTGAGAGGAACAGGGAGCGTGGCGACTCAGGTGCTCATTTGACTAGTCAATAGAGTCTGGGGTTTACGTGGTGTCACTGCACCCGAGTATCGTTGACGTCAGGTATTCCGGAGCTTTCGAGTGAGAAAATGGCGGTGGGAAACATTCCTACGCATTGTACCAGATCCTTTCATGGTCCTCCGTCACGTTCGTCAAAGGCCGACACTGGAAATACTTCGAGTTACCGAAATTCGAGGATCTGTTTCAGCAATTAGACGTAAAAAGCTGCCTGGTGGAATCGTCGCGTCAGTCGCCGACTTTTGGAGGTTTATAGCTCAGACCATAAGTGTTTGAACACTTCTGGTGCAGGTATCGTATCTGCTCGAAATCCAGTGTTCCCCTCTAGTTCAGCTTTAGACTGTACTTTTTTCAAGAACAGATGTACTATACCTGTGGTATCACTTCGGTCAGGATTCCAACTGTTCTACTTCAATACCAACAGTGTAGGGTCCATTCTCAATCTTGGCTCGTTTGTTACGTTTCGTTACCGAGACGAGTGTCATTCTCGATGGTGAATACGCAAAAAAGAACGCGATTTTCAATGCTGTAATCAACCCTACCGCGTGTTATCCCTTGCAGAAAAGGCATCTGGTTTGGCCCTTTGACTGTCAGGGCAACAAATCGCTCCAGCCAACCTATGAACGTCGTCAGACGCGTCGCACACCCTACCAACGTAATATCCATCTACTCTGCCTTGAGGCAGTGCGGTTTAGTTGCATCTGTCCGGAAGGTGGCCCGTTTACTGCCGGTTGATGTCACGCCCAGGGAGTTGCTGTGCTCACTCAAGTCCTCGCCACGACATTCGCGGGTGTCGGCAAGTGTAGAAGATGACAACAATCGTCTCCAAAAGGTTGATGTGGTTGAGGACCTTGAGGTTAGGGATCGAATCGTCTCGTGACTGCAACCGAGTCAGGTCAGGTCCTCGCGGCCACTTTCCGAAGCGCTGTGCACATCACTTCGTCCTCCATCTTCACTTGGTGAGCGCTCAATTTTTGTTTCATGACATTTTTAAGCACCGTTTTGTACAATGGACTACTGCGATCGAATCAGAAATCCGGCTGGATGACACCTTTTATTGTCGCATGTCGACCAAGTTCAAGTTCGAATTTGTTCTGCACGAGGACAAGAAGCGGACTGGTTGTACCCAGGCGGAATTGCTGCTGACAAGCGACCTCGGAGTCGCATATATGTGATCACTTCTGGACCTGGACACGCCATAAATTCAATGTTGCCCCAGTGACTGTAATTCTATGGAACGTTGCTGACTCAGCGCACGTCCTTCAACTCGATGGGATAATCCCCCGAGCATCGCATTATTGGGCGTCGTTGGGCGTTCTCGGTGGTCGCGTAGATCCGGTGTTGTTCTCTCGACACCCAGTCCGTGAGTCGAACCTAGGCGGTGCACCAATTCAGGTGTTTCCATACAACGCATCATACAGGGATTCTGTTGTGCTCCCGGGATTGGTCTAGTTTCATCCGTGACTGGGGACGAATATAAAAACCGGCTTGGGAAGAAGTGCTTGTACATACCGGCTTTTCTTTATTTCAACACATAGACATCGGGTCAGCATGGAAATACCGAACATGGAAAATTTCTCATGTCGCGCTCACACATGGATGCCCATCATCTCGTTCTGCATCGTCATACTCCTTCATTTCATCCGCAGGAGGCAGCGCGTTCTTCCCTTTCCCCCTGGTCCAAAGGGTCTACCTATTGTCGGAAATGTTCTAGATATGCCTAGCAGGAACCAGTGGCTAACATATCAAAAATGGGGTCAACAACATGGTGGGCAATCGTTCCCACTCGGTCGAGAAGACACCTTACATCTTAGAAACCGTAGATTCTGACATAGTACACGCTACGGCTCTCGGCACGCACATCATCGTCCTAAACTCCGCAAAAGCCGTGCATGAGCTTTTCGAGAAGCGATCTTCGCTTTATTCTGATAGGTGCAAAATATGTCACTGCTTTGTCTAGATTTACTGACAAGATATATGCTTTGCAAGGCCCGCACTGCCTTCCTTGACCCAATTGTATGTGCTCGATTTTTGTCTTTCCTCAAAGCCGACCCTTGATCGGCTTCTATATAGAATACGCATGAACTGGAACATCGCATTTCTTCCTTACGGTCCGAGATGGAGAAGCTGGCGCAAAGTATTTCACGAACACTTCCACCCCAGTGCAACGCGACAGTATCGGCCCCGAGAACTGAAAGCTACTCGTCAACTTCTCGTGAACTTGCTTCATACGCCCGAACATTATGGAGACCACCTACGTTTGTGAGTTTCCACCGCCATTTCTCTTTTGGCTCCTGACCAACGACTTGCAGCATGTCGGGGCAGATAATTATGGGGATCGCATACGGCATCGACATCGCCCCACACGACGATCCATATGTCTCTTTGGCAGAGAAGGCGCTTCAAGCGGTCGAGTCAGCGTCCATAACAGGCTGGACGTTCGACATGCTTCCTTTCTGTAGGTCACTGATGACACCTGTGATTTTGTCCTCCGTAAACGCGATCGTATAGACATACACCTTCCTTGGTGGTTCCCCGGCGCCAGTTTCAAGAAGGAGGCCGCAAAGTGGGCACCGCATATTGACGCAATGGTCAATAAGCCGTATGAGACTGTGAAGGATGCTCTCGTGCGCTTGTTGTGTTTGTTTCAGGATCATAGTGCGCTTTAACTGACGCCCACGGTTCAGGCAAAAGGCGTTGCTGTGCCATCTGTTGCAGCGTCTATGATCACCAGTCTTTGTGAAAACTCATCTCGTGAAGACGAATTGACATCAAAAGCTGTTCCCGCAACGATGTATATTGGCAAGTTTCTCCGTACTTTCTCCGTTCCGTGGTCTTATCTGGCGTCCCATCAGGTGGTGCCGATACTGTTTGTCCTATCTTCTCGGCATGTGAAATCATCTGACGGCCAAGGAATCCGATAGACTGTCGCTGCACTTCTAACTTTCTTCCTTGCGATGGTGCTCCACCCTGACGCACAGAGAAAGGCCCAGACGGAGATCGATAATGTTGTGGGGGTGGACCGTCTTCCAGACTTTGGCGATGAAGCATCTCTCCCTTACGTCTCGGCACTGGTCAAGGAGGTCATGCGTTGGCACCCCGTCACGCCGATTGGTACGTGTTGTGCGTAGCAAAGGGCGTTTGCACGATCTCACGCACGACAGCGGTTCCCCATCGTCTTACCACGGACGATGTCTATGAAGGTTACTTCCTGCCTGCCGGGAGCATGGTGATCGGCAACGCCTGGTGAGCCAAATCCAATCCAAAATAAGAACATTCCGTGATCACGCGCTGATTAACTGGACCCATCAGGGCCGTGCTGCACGATGAGT
The DNA here is from genome assembly GCA_021527035.1 of Lactarius vividus. Taxonomy (NCBI): domain Eukaryota; kingdom Fungi; phylum Basidiomycota; class Agaricomycetes; order Russulales; family Russulaceae; genus Lactarius; species Lactarius vividus. Next base: position 34,013 of record JAKELG010000236.1, on the reverse strand, counting down.
CGGTCTTCCCAGAGCCCAGTCGATTCCGGCCTGAACGCTTCCTCGATGCCAATGTAAAGCTACCGGAAGCCGTCTTTGGTTTCGGCCGCCGGATATGCCCAGGGAGGTTTATGGCCCGTTCGTCTATGTGGATAACTATTGCGTCTGTGCTGGCCGCTTTCGAGATCGGACCCGTGATCGATGGCGACGGGGTCCCCCTGATGCCAAGGGAGGACTACAAGGCGGGAGTAATTTCGTGAGTAAGATATCGCTTGGGCACTAAGACAGCTCTCTGATGTGATGTTCCTTTGTTGGTCGGGCGCAAACACAAAGATATCCTGAAGCGTTCGCGTGTACAATTCGCCCACGGTCGAAACGCACAGAAGGATTAGTCGTTTCGTCGCTGAACGCCATGGCATGACGGTGTCGGGGGTTCTTCTCAGTTGATGTTATGGATATTTTTATGGCGTAATATAACATATATTAGTATTAATACATGCGGTCGCATATGATGCGACCTAGGACAACAAGACACCAATGGTCGAAGCGCCACGGATGGCGCGCTTACTAAGCATGACACGCTGCACAAGTAAAGTACGGACTGAGCCGAGCACCGAGCAGCATGACTCTTATTGTAATAGAAGGAGGCTCCGTAGCGATTTAAACATACGGAAACCGTACTGTAGGTGGCTGTGAACTCTGCAAGAGCCGCTGCCTCGCGCTCTATTGATGATTATGGTCTGTTTCGCCGTCCTCCTCGAAGTGAAACATGTCGGTGTTACCTTCTATTAGTAATGCCGTTGCGCCCCAGTGGTGCTGGACGGATAAGTAAATAACTAACTTATGATACGAGGAACCATCGCGGCTGCTATCAAAGGTGGCGCCGCCGACCCCAACGAAATGAAAGCTTTCTTACGCTACCCTCAGACACTGCGGTGCGTGGCAAGGTACGTGGCGCAAATTATCCAATCAGTAGCATATTCACGCAACCCCCTGACCTACCAGGCCTTGATTCAATCAGGTTCTAATACCAAATCTCATACAGGGCGGAGATTGGCTGTTCAAGAGCTCCACCACCGCCCCAGCCGCAATTGCCAATTATTGTTCTTCGGCGGTTCATCTGGATCATCTACTGTTTCGCCCCCAAACTTGAAATGTTATGTACTCGTATTCTGTAAACTTTAATCAGGAGTTATTAGCATATTCTGCAAAGCTCTTGTCAATGGGTTACACAACATACTGGTTGTATGAAGCAATTTGGATACAAAAACGCCGGCGCGGGTTAATACGCAGAACCAACGACACGACACTGTGCTTGACGGAACGAATAGACCCGGAAGGCCACGCGGCTCAGGAAGAACACCTGTGATGGCGTAGCACGTGGAACTACACGTCGAATTTGTCGGTTTCTGGTTTTGCATAGTGGTTTGCAGGCCCGTCCCGGCCCAAAAGCCTGCCATTAGGCCCGTCTTAGGGGGGCTTTAGGCCCAAATTTTACAGGGACTGGGACTCTACTCGTGGGCCTCAACGTCTTAGGCCAGTCTCGGCCTCCAAGACGCGGCTGGCCGCGTCTTGGTAGTACCACTACTAAATATAACTATCAATACTACATCCAAGAATACAACAGCCACTATGTGAGGAATTCGAAGTTATCGTCAAGGTTATTGTCGACGTTGTCACCGTCTAAGTCACCATCACCGTGGTCTTCGGTGACCTCCTCCCAACTCCACTCCTCTGTGTCATCAACGACCTGGCTCACAGACCTTCAAGTTTCTTGGTTTACGTCCAGATGCTGGTAGGCTGTATCCACATGGCACGATTGGCTGGCGAAAATTGGCTGGTGCAAAAGTAGGAGCGTCGATCGATCATCATATGCAGGTGGTTCAGATGGATGTGTCACCTGAGTACCAGAAGGAGGTCACCCACCGGGCCCTAATTGTCACCCAGCCAACGCACAGAGAGGTCTGGCTAAGCACACAAAATGCAAACAAAAGATGGTACTCACGTCACTGGGAATGGGATAAGGGAATGGGAAGGATGGCGCGGTACCCATACCTGCTGTCTTTGTCAGTCACAAGCCAACCACAGCAGTCAGTGATGACGCGATCCATATACTGGGTATCGTAGAACCCTTGACGAACAACGCACATCACAGCACATCAGAGTATGAAAAGGAGCATAATGGAACTCGCTCACCCTTGTCGTCTGTCTCCCACATCTTGATGACTGCACCGGGGATAGGCACGCTGCTGGTAGTGTGCATGTGTCCCTCGACGTACAAGTACTCACCCTTCCCTTCTGATGACTCGCCAAGAGGAACTGGTGGATATGGTCAGCACACAGACTCAGCGTGGAAAAGGAATAAGACACACCTTGAAGAACGGCTCTAAAATGCTGCTCTCCATCCCCGTGCTGACTGGTGGGTTGTTGAGCGCATTGACGAGCGCCAACACTGGCACACCGAGCACATTCGAGAGCAGGATGAATTCCTGATGGAGAGGGGTGCACGTCTGCCCGATGTGAGTCAGAAATTCGATGGTCACCCATCCTTCCAGCGTGACCCTACAGTGTGCAATAGACGTTGGATAAAAGGTGGGAGTCAACACGTAGAGTTGAGTCGGGTCAGGAGGAAAGGTGATAAGGCTGGTGGCCACCATCAGTACGTACTGCGTCTCATTGACAAAATCACGGAGTTTGGTTATGGCCACAGACTCACTGTTGAAGGAAAGGTTAAGGGAAGTGGAACTAGGCGAGGCAACAGAAGGGAAGGGAAAAAATGCGAATGAAGTGAAGGTGATAATAGTGCAGTAGAGCGCGATGGGGCTAGGCAGCAGCAGCTTTAAAGGGACGGGGGAAAGTGTCAACCATGAGCTGAACAGCTTGTGTTCGGTATCTGCAGCTCTTCAGGTAGGACCAAATGAGCTTCTGGCGCCGGCTGCCATGCCAGTGGGTATGGAGAAGTGAGGATCACTTGGGGAATTGTGTTGACGCAGCTTTCTGAGGTTTCTGGCACATGCAGTGATAATTGTGTGGACTCCAGTTCACCAGCATTGTCAGCGGCCAGTTTGGCAGTAGGGAGTCTTCTGCACGGTCGAGTGGACATAGCTAAGATGGTTTGTGAGGGAGAAAACAATCTGTATTTATTTATAAGAACAACGAAGATTAGTGTAACGGTAAAACCCCAGAGGTGTTGATACAGTTGCCAATTTTGACGGGGTGGATGAAGTTGCAAATACGTGGATACAATAGCGAAGGCATGGATTCAAAGGTACAGAAGCTGTTCCGAAGTTGTGGATGCAGCTCCGAAGGCGTGGATGCAGCTCCAAAGGAGGTTGCGAATCCTGGTGAATCCCGAGCCCAGGACGTGTGTCCCCAGCAATTGAGGCCGCGGACGTGGGACTGTGGGAGCCGAATGCCAAAACTGAAGACTGGGCCGTGAGCCCTGCCAGGACCCACTCTCGTCCCAGTCCCGTCCCGGTTTCGGACGGCCGTCTTGGGCCAGCTTTAGGCTTTGAAGCCGAGCCCGCAAACCACTAGTTTTGCAGGGATGAGTTTAGTCTCCTCGGGCCCTTGAAATTTAGTAACGCGTGTGGATGCAGTGAACGCAAATGTTTTGAGCCATGAAGGTCGGACTAGGAACGAAAAACGCACAAATCGACTTTAATGGAAGCATGTCGTGGAGAGAAGCGAACTGACGCAGAGACACCCATCGGCCAGGGCAGGTGGAAGAACATCACGATTTCAGTTCGGTGGTCATCATAATAAGACGCATAACTTCCTGCAGGTAGTTAGACAATCATTATAGAAAGTTCTCCCAAAACGCTGAGTCGTGCTCTCCTGCGCTCGAGAGCGTAGGGTTTCGACTGGACTGAGGCTTACAGTCTCAAGTAACTCAACCTCGTGTGCTCTTCTGAGCTTTTCCACCCCTCGGGTGTTTCAGGTTGCGGGTACTTACCGAGACACAGCTGGCTTCGCTCCTGTACGACAGGGGGGTTTCTGTAATAACAGAGGATTGGTAGGACCCGAGACCATCATGGTGAGTTGTTCCCCTGGCCGCACTCGAGGGGGTGTAGTACGTATCTTGGCGTTCGAGCTCGCTTCTCTGTCGTAAATTGTACGAACGAGTGACGTCCCTGTCCGGGATATCAAGTACTAGTTTTTCCCCTTGGGCTAGACGGCGATGCAAGGCAGTAGTACCGTACTATCTCGAAACGGAGACGTGAAATTATTAGATGCTGCAAAGGGAGGTAACTAATGTGAGATGAAAAATAAATATTGAGACCCGTAGGTCTACCACTCTGAAACAGCGTGTCATCCTTGTGCAGGGGCCATGCTAATCTTCTCTGTATCGTTCCAATTTTTTCGTATGCATCCCCGAAGGGAGCAATAAACTACCTACCTTCCCCGGGCACCCGAGAAAAACTTTGAATTTTGTTCAGAGCACGGGTGTGTGAGGTAATACACCGGCCCGGAATCAATGGACCCAAAAAAAAGTTGCGAATGTCGAGCGGCAAATTGAACAGAGCAGGATGGTGCGTGCCCTTCTCCATGTCATATTTTCACTGATTTAAATGAAATCAAACAGAGGCCAATTCTCCTTCAAGGCAACTACGATCCTGCTTTAATTCTCGTTCATCGTTCCTCATTTGTTTCACACAGGCCACGAGCGGTCGCTGACCCAAATAAAATTCAATAAGGAGGGCGATCTCCTGTTTTCTTGCTCAAAAGACCACATCATCAATGTATGGTTCTCTCACAATGGCGAGCGTCTCGGAACGTACAATGGCCACAACGGGACGGTTTGGACGATTGATGTCGATTGTGCGTGATCGATCCCTCCCCGTCCTGATCTTCTCCAACTGGCTGTCATATCGTATGCAGCACAATCGCGCTTCCTCGTTTCTGGATCTGCCGACAATGAAATGCGGCTCTGGTCCGTGCAGTCGGGAAAGTGCCTCTTCGTGTGGGAGTTCCCTACGGCGGTGAAGCGCGTCTCCTTTTCCGACGACGACGAGCAGATCGTCTGTATCACCGAGCAGCGCATGGGCCACCAAGGCGCCATACGCATATTCGACATCAACCGCGACGGCGACGGCACCGTGCGTGCGTAAACCCTCCTTCCTATACCCTCCCTTCGCGTTGACCCTATGGTGCAGAGGATCTAGAGCCTGCGTCGATGTTCCACCCAGTCGGGAGCAAGGCGACTGTCTGCGCGTTCCCTTACATGCCGGGCCTGATCCTGACGGGCCATGAGTCGGGCAAGGTTGCTCTGTTCGACGCGAGCACGGGCGAGGAAGTGCTCTCGAACGAGCGTGCGCACATGGACGTCGTCACGGACCTGCAGCTCTCCCCGGATGGGTCCTACTTCATCACGAGCAGCAAGGATAAGACGGCGCGCATACATGACGCCAAGACTCTCACCGTGCTCAAGACATTCCCAACCGAGACGCCGCTCAACAGCGCTGCGCTCGCGCCTAACATGCCTTACGTGCGTTCCCATTTCCCTCGGCACTCATTAGAAATATGTTCAACTGGAGGTGCGAAGGTTCTCCTGGGGGGTGGTCAAGAGGCAATGAGCGTCACGACAACGTCGTTGCGACAGGGCAAGTTTGAGGCGCGTTTCTGGCATCGTATTTTCGAAGAGGAGGTGGGGCGTGTCAAAGGCCACTTTGGCCCATTGAACACGTACGTCAACAAGACGCGTTTTATTCGGTCTCGGTTGATTTTAGAAAATCAGGATCGCAGTTCACCCAGCAGGGACGGCCTACGCCTCCGGAGGAGAGGACGGATTCGTACGCGTGCACCATTTTGATGAGAGTTACTTCAAAGCACGCCCATATGGTGAAGTAGAAATTCTCAACTGAAGCTGTTGTTGTATAATGTCCACGGTATAGTATATTATGTCCAAAAGCCTGGTTCTAAGGTACCCACGGGGTAATTACTCGTACCAACGGTCATACATGCACAAATTACCACAGATTCGAGCCGTGACGGTGAGGTCATTCCAGCGTACCTATGCTGGGTGTACAAGACATTCACATACGGGCCTACTATGACTGATCAGAACACGCTTGGGAATTGTGGGCTTTGCGGATCAATTTCCAAGCCGGATGGATCTGACTAGGTTCATAACCCACTTTCGCATCAACGCGAAAATCGCAACCTTCACCGTCGAGTAGGTGGACGGTGTTGGGTGCGACCAGAGTAACCTCGGCACGGAGGGAGACATCCAGGCTCCAGGCCGCGTCGGGCATGGCACACTCTCCCTGCTCGTCTACTACAGTACCTGTGGTGGTGCGAAATGGTCACCCAGCAGCACAATAATGCGGGGAGACGTGTGCTTGGCGAGAAGTACTATAAGCGCCAGCCTGAAGTTGGGGAGAGCCGTTCTCCGCGGACAAATTTGACTACGGAAAAACTCTTACTGCGGACAACAGAACGATTCGGAAGCCAAACTTTATAATAAGAGGGTTTGAAAGCTCCATTCGGAGTCTCAGTCACCTGTCGGTCCAAATTCAGTCGAAAACCCCCGCAGTGGCGCTCCATTGATACCACGGCCTCAGGCCTCAGGCCTCAGATCTGACGTTGAAACGCACGATCAAAGCTCTGCACCTCAAGAGCGTTCCAATGCTTAAGACTCTCAGGACCTGTTTTGACTAACAATTGAGGGTTCCTCAAATGCCGCGGGCTGCGTTCCGTGTCAGAACCAGAGTGGGGCCCGCCGTTCCGCTCTAACCTCGGTCCTGATGCTTCATAAAAATGCATCTCAGCCAAGTACTTAGTGTTCCAGTCCTTAGGGTTCTTTGCTCTGGAGCCTTCTGAATCGCGCAGTCCACTTGGACCCCCAGATACTATCTTCCTGGCTGGTCTCTTGTCCACATGCGATACCACTGGCTCTATGTCCTCTCGTTCCTCACTGCTACACCCCTCACCGACTTCGCGACGCCCCTCGCTCCTTGGGGAAACATGCAGGTGAAACACACTTGGAGTGCCGTTCCAGCCAATTGGGACACTCTAGGCTGCCCATCCACCGGCACTACTATTGACCTCTACATTGCGCTCAACTCCGACCAGGAGGACGCCTTGACTGATGCACTATACCAGGTCAGCGACCCCAAGCATCCAAGGTACGTCCATCTCACCGCTGCTCTTCCCACGCCTTCATTCATGTCTGCTGCTCCTTCGTTTCAGGTATGGCGCACATCTCTCTAAGAAACGTGTCGCCGAATTGGTCAGGCCGCACTCAGACACGCTCGAGCTTGTCACCTCCTGGCTCGTACATCACGGCGTCCGGCCCTCCTCTATCTCAACGACACATGGCGGCGCATGGCTGACGGTCAGCAACGTGCTCGTGTCGCAGGCCAACGATATGCTCGGGGCGTCATACCAGCTATACCGACATTCCAAGGTGAATGATACCATAATCCGCACTGTCAGCTATGCACTCCCTGAGGTATTGCACGCACACATTCAAGCAGTCGCGCCGACGACATACTTCGCCTCCACACGGACACTGCGGCGGGCACCGTTAGCAAAGGCGGAGGTGGGGTCCGGTAAGCCCGTGACGGTGTTGTCAAGCCGCGCCGAGGAGGTCACGCCGTCGCAACTGCGTTGGTTGTACAAGACGACCGCATATGTTCCCACCGCGGCTGACCGGAATGCTCTCGGGGTAATTGGTCTCCGGGAAGATTACCCGAGTGAGACGGATCTGACTAAGTACATGACTAACTTTCGCTCCGATGTGCAGCCCCCCAGTCTGGCAACCTTCAACGTCGAGCTGGTGAACGGCGGAGTGTACGACCCGGACCACCCCAGCATAGAGGCGAACCTCGACGTCCAGTACGCCTCGGCCATGGCGTACCCGACCCCGATCATTTTCTACAGCACCGGTGGCACGGGGAGGTGGTCGGTGAACAGCGGAAGGGTACTCCCTGGAGACATATTTCTCGAGTCGCTCAAATACTTGCTCGAAGAGACGGACATCCCGCAAACCATCAGCATATCATACGGCTCCTACGAGCGGGATGTTCCGCGGGAATATGCGAGGGCCCTGTGCATCTTGTTTGCACAGCTCGGCGCCCGTGGTGTCAGCGTCCTCTTGCCTGCAGGCGACGGCGGCGTTGGAAAGAACTGCGAGGACGAGTCGGGAAACGTCTGGTTCGTACCCGAATTCCCTGCATCTTGTACGTATCCCATTTCATCACCCTTTAAAAGCTCTACACAAGCCCAATTACAAGTAGCTCACCAGAATTCCGTGATTTCGCAGGTCCCTATCTCACTGCTGTCGGTGGCACTGTGGACTACGATCCCGAGGTTGCGGCTCCCCTCTCTGGAGGTGGGTTTTCGGACCACTTTCCACGACCGGTCTACCAGGACGTCGCCGTGTCCGCATTCCTCGAGCGTCAGGGCACCCAATATGCAGGTCTCTACAAGTGCGTTCGCTGCTGTCACTTGACGCAACCGTTTCTTACTTCGTGAGCTGTGTAGCTCTGAGGGTCGTGGCATCCCTGACATCGCCGCCCAAGCTCTCGGATTCATCATCTTCCTCAGAAACGCTGACGCCGTTGTGGATGGCACGAGCTGTTCGACTCCAGTGTGTCTTTCCTTGTTCCATCCGCTCTGCGTTGTCCATTCTCAGCTGACCGTCAATGCCCAGACAGTTGCAGGCGTGGTCTCTCTGCTGAATGACTATCTCATTACGAATGGCAGGCCCCCGCTTGGATTCCTCAATATCCGGCTTTATGGCGACGGGTTTGCGGGCCTGAATGACATCACATCTGGGTCTAACCCTGGCTGCGGCACGGATGGATTCTCTGCCGTCCCTGGATGGGATCCCGTTCGTCCCGCCAGACTTGTATCTATTCGTTTTCGAGGTTGGCTGATTTTGTGTTTGATAGGTGACGGGACTCGGGACGCCGGACTTTGAGAAGCTGCAGAATATATTTATGATACCGCTGGGAGGTGGCACAGGACAGGGACATCAGCGCAAGAATGGTGGACCTGATGAACAGCAGCAATAGGTGAGTCCCACTTCCAAATTACACGCACAAGTCGATTCGAGGTGACAGGGAAATAGTTTTCATATCAATTTACTCGACCGGCGTGACGTCTACCTCATAACTGTAACGACAAGGCATTCATTTCAACGCCATTGCACGCGACTGGTGCTTTCAATAGATGGATGAGAACAGACGATTTAGACAATCGTGCATAGGCCGCGATCTCGCACAACAAAACCTGGGCCGCTGGATGACGTAGTAGTGTCGCGCAGGCCCGCGCGACACGGTTTCTCCGACTGGCGCACGACGTGTCCCAGGTTTTGCGGCACTTGGTATGTCGTTACACTGATCCCACCCTCAGAGCGGAGGGGTATCAAGATGGATATTAGCGGGTCATAAAAACAGGATCAATAGCTTACCACGGAACGCATATTTGTATCTGTTTCCAGGTACAGACCGAGTTCAGACATGATGTCAATACCTTTTCAAAGTCGTCCTCGAAACTTGCCTCGAAAGGTGTACTGAAAGGCTTGGAAAGTTGTATTTGAAATGTCTTCAGGCTTCCGTACTTGCGACTTGAGGATCAACCTTTTGTGACAAGAGTGTTGTCTGGCACACGTCCGACGACACATGACTGCGTCGCGATTGTTCTTTGGCTCGTTCAAAACATCTCCGGATTTTCTTTGGCACCAAATTACATTCTCCAATGCGGGATGAGCCACACATAACTTAGAGAGGGCGAGTGCTGATTGACGCGAGTCAAGATTATGTTCCGTGGTAAACACGTCGGCAACGTCGGCAACGTGTTATGGAGATGGACGAAAGCAAGTAAAAAAGAGTAACCGACCATATCAGAGGAGAAACTGCATAAGAGTCTCTGCCCTTCTTTGTGGAAAGGCAAATTGACGCTTACTGGCAACGCTTCTACATGCAGTCTAGAGAATGGGTGGGTTGCGGTTGGCGTGCGTCTGCACTGCCGCTTGTGCAGGCCTTAGCGGGACTCGTAACTTCGCACAATGGTTCGCCTCTGTTGAGGACGCGTCGTTCCAGAGTTTCTAATGGCGCACGCAGGTGCGGGATTCTCGGGAATGTGGGAAATGGGGGGAGCCAGACCCTACAGAACTCTGAAGCCCTGAGGGGGAGCACTAAGATTAACTAAAGAAAGGGAATAGATACATGGAGTATTTATGTACTAGAGAGTAGAGAATATAAAGGGTGTTCGTGGAGCGACTAAGTGAGGTTACAAGATGAGTGGGAGGGGAAAGGTCCAATCCCCGAAATCGGCCGAAGCGCGGGAAACTCCGGGCCACCGAAGCGGTGCGGGAGTAACAAAACACGCCGTGTGCTGGGCGCATTATTATCTCCTCCCTACTGAGATCCTGACTGTCCTCAGTCGTCGGTGCACGCAGTAGTTGGTTCGGTTCGCAAGGCGATAGTTGGTAGCGGTTGTCTTCAAGGTGTGGGCTGCGGATCCAGTTTGACTATTGCAGGTGTCGTTGTGCATCAGGTGCCTAGGATTTTCCTTGAACGTCTACAGTCCTCGTGGTGAGTCACAGGAGTCCGCCCGGGCGTGGGGGATAGACTATGTAAGTCTTGCACACTTGAAGTCTCCTAGCGTGCTAGAGTTAGCATCTTGAGCCGAGCCGCATTCGCCGAGCGCGTTGCCACGGGAGTCGTAAACGCGTGAGCTCGCACAAAGAGTCTTCCTTGTTGCCTAGACGAGTCGCTGAAGGCCACGCGCTTGCGGCGCCGTTGCTGGTACGCTTGCGCATACTGTATATCGTCGCGAGTGACTCTCTTCTGGTAACGCTAGGTTGTTCTTGTCGCGCACGTATCTGCGAGACTCAAAAGCACTTGAGTCAACGCCTGGCATTGTTCCGAACTGTTTTGCGAGCCGCGAAGGTCCGCGCAACGCTGGTGTAGTTAAAACTTGCGATGCTCCCTCATGCAGGTCACTGCCGATACGCGGATGCCTTGCGCGTCGTTGCAGTTGTTGCAAATGTCGTTGCGCGTACTCAATGCTATTTCCGGGATCTAGATGCGCCGCAGGCGTCTGCGTGCAAGTGGTGCCATCGCTATGCGTCATGCTTGTGCTTCTCTTTTCGCACCGGGAGTCACCCTTGACTATATTGATCTGCAAGTGCTGCGCATGTCGTGTTGGTTACATGAGTACTAACTAAAAACTCACCATCGCCGGGTTTTTAATGCGCTGTGGGTGTCCGTGCATACATCGCGCTGCTGCCATTGGGGTCTTGCGCTTGTGCCCCTCACTGCACCGGTAATTGCTCTTGGAAGAACCTCATTGAGTCCTCTGTGCACGCTGCCGCGGAACCTGTAAATACTACCAATAACGCACGGAGCCATCTGGGGTAGGTGACGTTCAAGCCAGTGTCGCTAGGGTGGTACAGTTGATTAGCTCATAACACATATGGCCATAGTGCATATATCTAATAATGCATGGCTTTTGGCCGGAACCATAGTCGGTATGCAGTGATATGGATTTATAATGCATATTGCATAATGCATACCCTCAGCATGTAGTGCCTGGTATTATATGTGTTATTAGGGTGCTGTGGAGATGTGGGAGCAAGCACTTTTGGTTAGTGCTGGCTAAAGGTAAACTTTTTTGATGGCAATTTATTGGTTGTTTTGCATGTTTCTGCAGTCTGGATTCACCACTGGCATGCCTCAAGAAGAACCTACTTGCAAAGTCTGTGAAAAACCTGCCCCCCATCATCACAAGAAGTGGCCCACAGCATCACTCAACGTGACTTGATTGCACTTGTTGTTCAACTTGAGCAACTCTCAATCAAGTTTGGTGATACGATTGAATTACCACAGAAATTGCCCCAGTTTCATGCACAGTTGCTCCATGATGACCTGTTGAACTCAAAAAAAATGCACATAGATTCATACTTTTGATGTACTACTACATAGTTCAAGACATAGTTCACCTGTTGTCATGGAATTTTATTTTCAGATGTCTTTCGGTCCACACCATTGCCACGTGTCACAAAAGTCACAAATACGTGACAATGACCATAGTGCATATATTTCATATTGCATGCAAAAATAGCCTGCCAACCTGTATGCATTATGAGCTAATCAACTGTTACTGTGGGCATTTCACAATGTAATCCAATTCAGTTGGCTATTTCATGAAATCTGATTGGTCAGATTTTTGCAACTGAATTGGATTACATTGTAAAATGCCCACAGTGTGTAGTACTACTGTAGTCATTAGTCAGTCGTTAGCACCCTGAGTCTCTGTTTGTCCTGATTTATATTTGTCTGACTTTGTCGTCGAAATGCGATGGAATTTCGACCTGCATTTTCGACCTGCCATACTGTATGACCTTGTCAAGCAAGCAAGCGAGCAAGGTGGCTTAGGACTCTCGGAGAACTGTCTCGTATTTTCGATGCAAACCTCATAGAAACCACGGTGCAGCGTTAACGTATAATCAGAGTCCTACCCTACTGAAAGGCCCAAGGAAAACCCTCAAAAATCAGGGTTTAAGCTGTCCTTGCCAGATTGTCAATTTCGGCAGGCACCCGAAATGGTGCTGCTGGCCGAATGTTCCGAATAAGAATATTACTATAGCCAGCAGCGAGGCCAACAGAGTCAAAGTTCTGCCTCAAATGGCCACATCCTACGCCACTGGTCCATAGACCATCGTAAGCTGGAGGATTTCAACAGATTCTTAGATTAGGAATCTGGGGCCCAGGGTCGAGATGGGGCCCATCCGGACGTTGTCCTCTTTCAACCACCAATTGGGTGTTCCTCGATAGCCGTGGGTTGCGTTCCGTGTTCACACAGCCATAGTGGGACCTGCTGTTCCGAACCTCGATGCTGACACTATATAAAGCCTCGAAAGACAAGTGCTTGGTGTTCCAATCCTTAGAGCTCTCTGGCCTCTAGCCTTCTGAACCGCACCTCGAACCCCCAGATACTACCTTCCAGGCTGGTCACCGGTCCACATGCGACACCACTGGCTCTATGCTCTCGCATTCTTCACTGCCACACCCCTTGATTTTGCGACGCCCCTCGCTCCTTGGGGCGACATGCGTGTAAAGCACGCTTGGAGTTCCATTCCAGCCAACTGGGACACTCTGGGTTGCCCATCTGCCGGCACTACTATCGACCTCTACATCGCACTCAACCCCCACCGGGAGGACGCCTTGATTGATGTACTATACCAGGTCAGCGACCCAAAGCATCCAAGGCACGTTCATCTCACCACTGCTCCTCTCGCGCCTTCATTCACGTGTGCTGTTCCTCCATTTCAGATATGGGGAACATCTCTCTAAGGAACAGGTCGCCGATCTGGTCAGGCCACACCCAGACACTCTCGAGCTTGTCACTTCCTGGCTCGCACATCACGGTGTCCGGCCCTCCTCCATCTCAATGACCCACGGCGGTGGGTGGCTGACGGTCAGCAACGTGCTCGTGTCGCAGGCCAACGAAATGCTCGGGGCGTCATACCAGCTATACCGACATGCCAAAGTGAATGAGACCATAATTCGCACGGCCAGCTACGCACTGCCTGATGTATTTCACGCACACATTCAAGCGGTCGCGCCGACGACATACTTCGCCTCCACACGGACACTGTGACGGGCACCTCGTAGACGCTCGGTCGGAGCGGTGGTAGCGCCGGCAGAGGCGGAGGCAGCGTCGGGTAATCTCGTGACGGTGCTGTCGAGCCGTGCAAGTGAGGTCACGCCGTCTGACCTGCGCTGGTTGTACAAGACGTTCGCATATGTTCCCACCGCGGCTGACCGGAATTCTCTTGGAGTATTTGGATACGTGGAAGAATATCCGAGTGAGACGGAGCTGGCCATGTTCATGACTTACTTCCGCTCCGATGTGCAACCCCCCAGTCTGGCGACCTTCACTGTCGAGCAAGTGAATGGGGGTATGTACGACCCGGACAACCCCGGTAGAGAGGCGAACCTCGACGTCCAGTACGCCTCGGCCATGACGTTCCCTACCCCGATCACCTTCTACAGTATTGGTGGCTTCGAGAGGTCGTCGGCGGACGGCGAGCCACTCCCTGGAGACATGTACCTAGAGTCGCTCAAATACTTGCTCGAAAAGGCGGACATCCCGCAGACCATCAGCATATCATACAGCGCCTACGAGCGGGAAGTTCCACGGGAGTATACGAGGGCCCTGTGCACCCTGTTTGCACAGCTCGGTGCCCGTGGCGTTAGCGTCCTCTTTTCTACAGGCGACGACGGCATCGGTCAGAATTGCGAGGACGAGTCGGGAAACGTCCGGTTCGTCCCGGAATTCCAGCGTCATGTACGTGTCCCATTTTATCACCCCTTAAGTTCTACACAAGCCCAATTACAAGTAGCTCACCAGAATTCCGTGGTTTCTCAGGTCCGTATCTTACTGCCATCGGTGGCACCACGAACTACGATCCCGAGGTTGCGGCTCCCCTCTCTGGAGGCGGCTTTTCGGACCACTTTCCACGACCGGTCTACCAGGACGTCGCCGTGTCCGCATTCCTCGAGCGTCAGGGCACCCAGTATGCTGGCCTCTACAAGTGCGTTCGCTGCTGTCACTTGACGCAACCGTTTCTTACTTTGTGAGCCGTGTAGCTCTGAGGGTCGTGGTATCCCTGACATCGCCGCCCAAGCTCTCGGATTCGTCGTCTTCCTCAGAAACGTTGGCATAATTGTGGAAGGCACGAGCTGTTCGACTCCAGTGTGTCTTTCCATGCTCCATCTGCTCTGCGTTGTCCATTCTCAGCTGACCGTCAATGCCCTGCCCAGACAGCGGCAAGCGTAATCTCACTGCTAAATGACTATCTCATTCCGAATGGCAGGCCCGCGCTTGGATTCCTCAATATCCGGCTATATGGCGACGGATTTGCGGGCCTGAATGACATCACATCTGGGTCTAACCCTGGCTGCGGCATGGATGGATTCTCTGCCGTCCCTGGATGGGATCCTGTTCGTCCCGCCAGACTTGTATCTGTTCGTTTTCGAGGTTGGCTGATTGTGTGTTTGATAGGTGACGGGACTCGGGACACCGGACTTTGAGAAGCTGCAGAATATATTTATGATACCGCTGGGAGGCGGGACAGGACTGGGAAATCAGCGCAAGAATGGTGGACCTGGTGAACAGCAGCAATAGGTGAGTCCCACTTCCAAATTACATGCACAAGTCGATTCGAGGCGACAGGGAAATAGTTTTCGATATCAATTTACTCGACCGGCGTGACGTCTACCTCATAATTGCAACAACAAAGCATTCATTTCAACACCATTGCAAGCAACTGGTGCTTCCAATAGATGAAAGAGAAAAGACGGTCTCTCCGACTAGCGCACGATGTGTCCCGGATGTTCCAGTACTTGGTATGTCGTTACACTAATCTCACCCCCAGAGCAGAGGGCCATCAAGATGGATGTTAGTGGATCTTAGAAGGGGATCAACAACTTACCACGGAACGTATCTTTGTATCTGGTTGAGGCCCGCCAGGTTCCTATGTCCAAGATGTATATGACGCTTATGGGGTGATACCGCGCGCCTCTGATCCGACTATAACTGTACGGATATATGTATTCAATAGCGGGGGGAACCCCGGAACGAAGCATAGGAGACGAGCGTCCTCTCTCTGAACTGTATAGTTGGCTACAGGTTTTAGTCATCTACTGCACGTGGCGCACGTGTTCGGAGACCGCCGAGCTTCAAGCTCGGCCAGTTATGCTCGTTAACTAGACAGAGTTTTACCTTTCGGAAAGGCAAGGAAAACCCTTAAAAATGAGGGTTTACAGCGGTTTTCATATCGATAGAGCGTTTTTCCAAAAAGGTGGGGTTTCCGGAACCCCCGTGTCGAGGCTTACTTACCACTAGCTTACCGGTTTTTTTTTTGAAATGTTTTTGAAATAATAATAATAATAATAATATACCGGAAAATGACTAAACAAAGCAACTATATTGACATAGTGCCCTCCTTCGTAGTGGTTTGCGGGCTCGGCCTCAAAGCCTGAGGCTGGCCTAAGACGGCCATCTGAAACCGGGCTGGGACTGGGACGAGAGTCAGTCCTGGCAGGGCTCACGGCCCAGTCTTCAATTTTGGCATTCGGCTCCCACGTCCTCGGCCTCGATTGTTGGAAACGCGCGTCCTGGGCTCAGGATTTGCCGGGATCTGCGACCTTCGGAACTGCATCCACACCTTTCAAACTTCGTCCGTGCCTTCGCTACTGCATCCACATATGTTCTTCATCCCCTCTTTGAAATCGGCAACTGTATTCACCCCTCTCGGATTTTACTTAAATGAATACAAGTCATTTTTTCGGAGCGATGTCCACTCAACCTGTGCAGAAGATATCTGTACTGCCAAACTGGCCTCTGACAGTGCTGGTGAGCTGGAGTTCACAGTATTCTCACTGCATAGGCCAGACACCTCAGAAAACTGCGTCAGCACAATTCCCCAAGTGATTCCTACTTCAACAGATTACCACAGGTTCGTACCCACTGGCATGACAGCCGGTAATAGAAGCTTGTTTGGTCCCGGCCCCAAGAGCTGTGGATACCAGACACAAGTTGTTCACAGTCAACGCTTCCGAGTCCCCCGTTCCCTTCATGCTGCTGCTGCCTGGCTCCATCACTCTCTACTGCGCCATTCTTTACTCGCATTTATTTTTTCCCTTACCTCACCTAGTTCCACTTCCCTCAACCTTGCCCTCAACAGTGAGTCTGTGGTAGTTTTGCTCGACTTTATCCGCTCTTGCTCTAGCTTTTCCTCTCCCCCCCATTTGTCTTGACCAATCGCCGAGTTCTACCTTCAAGTTTTATCCCTAGGTTCCACCAACACGAGTCTACGTGGTGTATCAACACAGGTAACTCGTGCAGCCTATTGATATATTTTAAATACCTTTTCACATGTCCCTTTCCGCCACAGGTCAGTTGCAGGCGTGGTCCCACTTCAACAAGATCAATGCTGTCACACCTTAGACTTTCCCATTCAAGTTTTGATGCATTTCCCGAACTCTGATGGGAGTCCGTCCACATATTGCACCCGCACAAGTGAGTGGAGTTTCCTCACCCTCTTTATTGGTTCGTTACTTGTCTCATCGCAAATATTAGTGGCAAGTTCATCTGGGGTCAGCCAGTTATTTGGATGCCAATATTGATTTGCTTGTCAATTTCCAGCTACGACGAGGCGATGATGACAACAACACTGACGAAGCGATAATGATGACCATGCTGGCGACCACGACGGCAACCTCAATGACAGTGAGGCAACAGTCACAACACCGACAACAACAATGAGAGCGACCCCCATGAGCAGCCTTGAAGACAGAAATCTCAGCGACGAAGGTCCCAATGACGACAACTCCAATGACAATAGCCCTGACAATGACTGCAACAACGATGGCAGTGGCGGTGACGACATGGGTCAGAGGACTCGCTAGGGCTACTAGAACTACCAGAACTCGAATGCTGTTACTAGAACTACATAGCACAAGGTTATCAGTCATGCCAGGTTGACTTCTAGTAGTAAATTTGGTCTCGCTGACGAAGACGCGGCCAGCCATGGCTTGTAGGCCGATATGGGCCTAAGACGTTGAGGCCCACAGGTACAAGCCTAGTCCCCCTATATTCTGGGCCCTAAGCCTTCAAGAGACGGGCCTAATGGCAGGCTTTTGGGCCGGGCCGGGCCCGCAAACCACTACTCCTTTGCACGATGATAATTCACCCAAGGCATCACATGAGACAGCTTTCAGATGGAAAGAGCAGCAGTTGAATGGCGATATGAAGTCCTGTCCCTTGAGCACATTTAAAACTGCTAGCTGAACACTTACTTAAAGATGCAAAGACATGCAGTTGGTCCACATTGGATGAACACCCAGCGATGATTTCATCAATAAAAACAAGTTGACAGGCTTCAAAGTACTCGACAATGAGCATGTTGTACACAGTACATTCATTCTCATTTTGTTCAATTGCTGGCCGCATGATCTGTGCATTGCACAAATCAGTTCAATCATACCTGAATGATGTACCGCCTTCATTGTGTATTCCAATCGCTTCATAGTCCTCCAAACTGTCACAGTTGAGACATGAACCCCAGTAGCTTCAAGGAGGTGTGTCTGGAGTTCTTGAAGGTTCATGTCCGGCTGGTGCTGTATGCAGCCCTCAATGAACTAACCTTATTAGTACTGAAATATCATCGCCAATTTCTGTCCGGAATCACAATGGGGTCATGATGCATTATAATATCTAAAATACATTGTAACATATGATACATCATCATATCTTGACTTGTTGATGTACTTCATATTGTGATGGAATTGTGATCCCGTCCCAACAAATAATGTAAGCAGTCACAACTGAATAGAATGGAGTATGACAGAATATAGGGTTAGTAATGGCAACATTACAGTGTGTTCCAACAGCATGTAGTGGTTGCTGTGATTTCATAATGGCTGCACCGTAACTGAGTCATGATTAAGAGGTAGAGTGTTGTGACTGCAATATTGCTGGATATAACAGGTGCTAGGGTTGGCTGTGACATTGGTGTAGTGCAGTACAATGGCCTTGCAATGGACTGTAGTGGCTGTCATGTTACAATACAACACACCTTAAGAACAGTGGTGATGTTAGTGCAACACAATATAATGGGACTTATTGCCTGTGATAATCCCAGTGTGATGTGATATGACTGACTGCATAGGCTGTCACAAGGTCATCATGTTGCAATTGCGTTGTTGTGGTAGCAATGTTGTAACATGGTTATGGCCATATTGGTAGGTTGATGTGACTTTGGTGTAGCACAATTATAATGGGGTAATATTGTGGCTGGTTCAGAGCCTAAGTTGTGATGCTGCTGGCAGTGTGTTGTGATTTGGCATAATAATGACATGACGTAGTCCTTTTGGACTGGTCAGAGCATTCAATTGTGGCATGGAGACAAAAGGTTTAAAAACAAGTTGGCGACATAGACAAGTGACAAGCTAGTATGACCCATTACTCAGTCATTACCAGTGTCACCCCAGACACTGTGGCCTCTCTGGCTGCTTCAAGTTCCATCTGCCTTGCCCTCACCCGCTCCTGCATCATTGCTCCTGCGCTGTCCTTCTTCACATCACCACTAGCATAAACTGATCGTGGGAATATCACCCTGGTTTTAAGTCAGCGTGAATATTCAAGATGGACGTGTAGATTTGACTTACCCATTCCACCACTGTATGAGGCTGCAAAGTTCCTCGCTTGACATGAGGGACTGGTGCTCAATGAGCTCATGGTAGAATTCACAGTAAGGGAATCCAGGTTGTTTCTTGTTATCATCTCCACCATGGTTGAAGACTGGCTCATCAGAAAGTGCGAACCAAGTCTAAGTACTGATGAGTTATGGTCAGAACAAAAAAGGATGAGATAAGTGCCCACTTACCACCGTCGCAACATAAGCAATGGATTCATATGTAACAAATGATATACCATGTAAGGCAGCATTGCCACCATGGGTTGACTTATTGGCCTGCTTTGTGGAGCTTGGGGAAATGAAGATATGCTTGTATGACTATCAAATACCATTAGCATTACTGAGGACAAACATAGACATAAGCCGAACCATTGCAAGCAAAGAACCACGGAGGAACCCCTTGTAGGGGTCCTCAATACTGAAGGTTCCATTTGACCAGAGGAACGCAGGAAGGTCAGTGGAAGTGAGCTCTTCTAGGCCACGGCGGAGTCGCTCACGGACACTACATTAAAATCGACAATATGAAGAATTAGAAAATAGTGTAGTTACAAAACTAAACTTACTTTGGATCACCCCAATCAAGCGTCACAGGGCATAAGAACTTGCCAGTGGTTTGGTGGTTGAACCCAAGAAGATGCCACACAGCAGGGGAAGCAGGTTCCCAGATTATGCCCAGCCATTGCCCAATTGCACCACGAATACCACTTATGTCCACTCGCCGTGCTCGTTTATGGCCAGTATCAATCTACAAAGGCAAAATAAGTGAACAGCTGCAATAGCATTACATTGACGCACCACTTCATCAAGTGCCTTCGTAAATCCAGGCCCAGTCAGACCACTGCTGTCAGCTTTCTCAAGCAGTTTGGCCATTTCTGGTGCGACTGTAACTAAAAGACGAAACTTCTTATATCGTTGGTTGTCACTGAAGGGGCTCCATTAGCCTAGTATGTTCAACGGAGATGTAACAAGGATACATACAGGTCTGTATGCATAAAGTCTTCATCGATATCTGGGTTGCGTGACACGCCTTGATCCAGTATACCATAAAAAGTATCCCACATTTCCACACACTGCCCAAGGATTTTGCCTTTGGACTGCCAATACTTCTGATTAATAATAGGTGGACTGTTGGGTGAGTCTGAGTCATCAGCTTCACTTTCGCTGAGGCCATGCATTAATTAGTTTGAGGACTTGAGGAGGAAGAACGTTGTACTCACAGAGAACTTGAAAGACTTTTGTCGGACCCCTCAGAGTCATCATTATTCAAATTACCTTGCCTTGACCTTTTTCTAGTAGGTGTCTCTTCATCAGCAGACTCAGAACCCTGTGTTGAAGAGAACTGTGGCTGAGGGAGTTGACAGCGATGAGGGTTTTTGTGACCCTTCCTTTGTGTTTTGCTTGATGTACCAGAGTGATGGCCCCGTCTCCGATGACCATTGGCAGATGGGTCTGGCAGTCTCTGTGCACAGGGAGGGGTTGGTTGCAAACCAGATGAGTTAGACGACATAAATTTTGGGGGGTTTACTGCTGCCAGTGGCACTGGCAAGCCCACTTATATGTGTACTTCACGATATCGCCTAGTGGACTCAGAGTGAACCCAAACCGTGACTTGAAAACCCTGAGCTGCCACTATGGAAATCTGCTGATGCTTTAGTGGGATCATATTGGTCTTGACAGCAGCTGAGTTTGAGTGTCGCACTAACACCGCATAGCTCTAGTTGTCATCACTGTTACAATTTGTTTTCAAGTCCGCCACCACTCTACCGATTTTCTGTCCCCCTTACTCTATCATATCCATCTACTGGACTTCTTAGTGCTGCATGTGAGTGCCTTACATATTTTCATAACTGGTACCTGTGATTGCTCACTCAGATCTGCCTTTTTAGGTATTTTTTACAGTATGGGTATTTTTTGCCAGGTAGTTTGCCAGGTGTGCACTTCACACCGACTGTGTGAGCTCTGTTGGTGTGCATGCCAGTGTTCACAATGATGGGCTTGGGTGCAGGAGGGTGCTTTTTGTTTTCACATTGTATAGTTTGTCTGACCCATCTTTCGGGAACTGCACTACCTCAGAGGCAGACTTGGATAGCTGTTCCTCAATACCTGTTGCCAATCTACAAGTATCATAGCTGCCATACTGTGACACAAAATCAATATATGAGTTTCTGAAGCGCAGCAATGCACGCAGCTATCAGGAATGGTGTCCTCACCTTTGAGTAGGTTGAGAGACTATAGAGTGGAGAGGGTGCACAAGTGAGAAAGAGAGTGAATCTATATTCGCCTCCCTCCCCATAGGAGGCATTATATACCCTATGGCCCCACCATGTCCGGAAGCGCAAAAGTGATGAGTACAGGCGTCCACAATATCGCGTTTTTACATACGCCTGATGTAAATTACCACTTTGACTTAGTCATGAGACTTCTTTTCGCTCAGAGGTGAATTGCGCCCAGTATAGTATGTATCCTAACTACCGTAATAGGAAAACATACTGGCAGTAATGTCGTAACTGCTATAGATAAGGGCCTTACGTACTTATTATGTTCCAACACTCCCCCTTGCTTAGTGCAGCTAATTAAAGCGCATCTAAGCAAACAGCAAGAACCTCATGAGCGTTGGGGATGAGCATCAAGTGAGGGTTGCGTAAGAGTCAGTGAGACTACAACTGTCTCTAACATGTCTCATTAAGTTGTGAATGATGATCATTAATGATATCTTCCAACTTGGAGTGTCATTACTATGTCCCCATCAGGGACAGGACATGTGAACTACCTTGTGGAGTTCAATAAGGCTTAGAGTCAAGTGTCTGCTAATGAAGCGACATTGCACCATGTCTAGGAGAGAAAACGGTGATTCTGTCCTGTTCTGTTCTTCACAAAGAAGAAGTGATGGACATGGAGGACGTAGAGAAACATATGCTCTGAAGAGCAGACAAGCTTCTCTATAACTTCCTTCACGAGTCACCATCATCAGGCATGGTGTGCACAGGTGGCGAATTGCCAAACTCTAGCCCTAGTTGTTCCCTGAATTTAAGGAACTTAATGCGACCCAGATTCTTAGTAAAAAGATCGGCGGGGTTCTCAGCTCCTTCAATGAAGAATAATTCTATCTTCTTTTCACGGATCACATCACGAATGTAATGGTGACATAGATCAATATGTTTGATCCATTTTTCCTGAACAGGATTAGAAGATAAAAATATGGAGCCTTGATTATCTCTGCACAATGGAATTGGTCCAAGGTTTATTCCAAGCTCACTAAAGAGCGAGCGAATCCAGACCAACTGTAACGCTACCACAGCATTGATCCGACTTGGACCTCGTATAACGGCGTTCACGACTTAGCTGGTCTAAGAGACTCCTTTAGAGTCTCCTCAATCCCGTAGAAAATGACTAAGGCGATCCACAGTATTCGCCCAAGTAGTATGAAGGCAACTCCGAGTTGTCGTCTTGAAAGTGCCAGTGTCCTAGACACGAAGGTCAGGAATATGAGGGTTAAGAGTATAAGGCGCGAAGGCCCGTTCAAGAGAATAGAGGATAAGTGGTAATTCGAAGAAGACCAAGATAGCGTATCCTGGTCTTCTAAGGCCACTATTTATACATATAAGAGGTAGCTTTAAAACTCCTCTATGAATCCGATGTCCTGTAGCGTAAGTAGCTCGAACCCTACTACCACTATCCTAGTAATGAGTCATACTAGCAATCACATGCTAGTACGATGTGTGGTGACTAAGTCCATGACTAATTTCTACTTACTATTGTAGTCATAACTGTATAGTAAGAGTCCACTTCACCTGTTACGCTCCATAGGGCGCACTTCGGGAGATCGCACTCGACCGGTCTTCAAGGGCTCCTTAACGACTTCGGGTATACCCGCTCTTGTTCTGTCGCCTGAGCTAGCGCCTGCGATCGTTCTTGGTCTTCGAGGATGAGTCTGAAACGGACGATCTGCAAGATTCGGATAGCAACGAAAAGGTAAAAGAAAAGAATGACTTCGCTCGTATACGCTAAGCTAGCACGCTCAATCAATCGGTCGCGTGATAGAGGAGGAGAGGGGGCCCGCTATAGCAGAGGGACGAACTCCGAGGTCTGCGTAGGGTACGGACGCTGCTGTAATGCTGGACTAACTCCGAGGGCACGTAGGGCAAAGAAAAGAGGAGGAGTGGATTGAGAGCAAAGAGGACAGGGGACTACTCGGACTAGGTTGTACGGAAGATACAAGAAGTCAAAGCTACCGTCCAAGGTCGCTTCTACGTGCTACTTATACTCGTGAGGGGAGCTATTGGGACTCAGCTGAAACCCTAATACAACGGTCCTAGGAATGCTGTGGAAACTGCGGAGCTGCGGAAAACACATGTCCAATGCCACTGATGGTGGCTGAAACATACAGTCCATGGGCGCATCAAGCCACAGGGACGAGGCACGGGAAAGTCAAGACAGACATGGTAACGGATCACAAACCAGGCACAATCGATAACACACGTCCAATCCAGGCACAAGCTCATCTGGATTCTTCTGGTGCGGTCTGGGCCAGGTCACGTGCCAGGGTCACGTGACGGGCAGTGACGTCACCGGCGCTAATCTTCCGGTCTTTGAGGTGGGTCTTGTGGGAACATATACTGGGTGGCCAGTATGGCTGCGCGCAGGTGTAGAGCGCGACTTTGATGGAACTTCCAGAGGCGTTCCCTAGCCTCAGCTTCTTCGGCTGCTAGCGCTTCAACGTCCAAAGGGTCTTTTGCGGGACTCCAGGCAACGAACTGCACTGGTGACGATTCTTCTGGGTCACGAGGTGGCGTAGTGGCGCGTTCCAGAGGGCCGAACGTAACATCACCTTTGTACCATATAATCGTCCTTGAAAAGTCCCAACCGCGACACCAACTGTCTGCTTGTATCACACAGCGACATGTACTCTGCTTCAGTGGATGAGAGCGCGATAGATTTCTGTGCTCTAGAATTCCAGCAGAATACTCCATTTGCCATTTTTACTAAGTAGCCCATAGTGGACTTTCTGGTGACCAGGTCAGAAGCCCAATCAGAATCTGCGTATGCTATTATACCACCATCGCTTTTGCCATCAAAGACTAAAGCATAGTTTGAGGTACCAAGTAAATAGTGGCATATGTAAAGTGCACGCTTGTAATGGTCCTCAGATGGGTTGGCAGCAAACTGCACCATTTTTGTAACAGCATAGGCAATATCTGGTCGCATACCAATCATAATGTATAGGAGAGATCCTATCACTTGTTGGTAGGACGCTTGGAGTTCTGGGGTTGCAGTTCCCTTATTAGGGGATGGATGATACCCTTCTGGTAGTGGAGTAGGTACTGATTTGGCGTTAATCAGATTAAAACGCTGCAGCACTTTCTGAAGGTAGTCCTGCTGATCTAGTAGGAGTCTACCCTTAGAGTGTAGTATGCGCATGTGTAAGAACTCTTTGGTATCACCAAGGTCTCTGCATTCCCATATTTCCATGAAGCGTCTCTTCAGGGATGCTATGTCCTTTTTGCTTTTTCCAAGGAAGAGGACGTCATCGACATAAACAATAACTACGATTGTTTTGTCTTCATTCACAAACAGACCTGAGTCTGATTGAAGTCGTGTGCAGCCAAGGGTGCTCATAGACTTATCAAGCACTCTCCACCAAGCAAGTGCAGCTTGTTTAAGTCTGTAAATAGCTTTCCTAAGGCGCATGACTTTATTTTGTTGGCTAGGGTCTTTAAACCCTTCAGGTTGTTCCATGTAGAGTTCCTTGTCAAGGTCTCCATACAGGAAGGCAGTTTTGACGTCAAGTCCAGAGATGTGCCAATCCTTCAGCACTGTAAGCGCGAGCATCATCCGGACAGTCTCAAACCATACCACTGGCGAGAATATTTCATCATAATCTATGCCTTCAACCTGAGAAAAGCCTTTGGCAACTAGCCTGGCTTTTTTACGGCCATCTGACTTTAAGTCAAATACCCATCTATTCTTGATTACCCTTCTGCCTTTTGGCGGGTTAACAAGATCATAGACTTTGCGTTTGCGAAGAGAAGCAAGCTCTTCTTGGCATGCATTACGCCACTCCTCCTGGGGTTCACTTGGCATTTTAAGAATGTCCCGATAGGTCCATTCGCGAATATTAGAGGTATCAGGTGACTCTAGATCCACTGGTGAGACTGCTTTGGCGAGCAGAAGATCTAGAAATCTGACTCCCCCTTCCTGAGCTAGGCGGATCAGCAATTGCTGATCTACTTTGTCTGAATCCTGCGGAGTATCACTCTGCGCACTGGAAGAATCAGAGGTGGCTTGTTCAGGATCATCACCTGAGACTGTCTGATCTTGACGTGGACGCTGCTGGGAGCTACCCTGCTGCGGCTGTGTCATTTGTCGCCATGTGCGAATCCGCGCAATGTCTCGAATAATCGTAGTAGGGGGCCTATCCCCATAGACATTATCAGGACGAGTAACTAATTTCCTTGTACGCCCTGATCGCCTAGGTTCACTAGGACCAGGTACTGGGTCAGGGGGTAAAGGCGGAGGTAGCTGTGATCCAATCCCTCTAGTATGAGTACTAGGAGGGGGTCCAGCGGCCAGCTGGGGAGTGCTTCTCCCTTTGGTAATAGGAGGCTCAGGTGGTGGGTCGTCATCATCACCAGGAGTGGTATGGTCTTTAGACAGCTCATGGGGAACTGTATCATCTAACTGAGTTACACCTCGGGGCTCACGTCTAGGATTGTCTTTAGGACACCTAGGAAATAGAGCTTCATCAAAGAGTGCCTTGTCTGAATAGAACAAGGTGTTCGGTGTGCGCATGAAGACATCAGCCTTCATTCCAGGTCCTCTACCAAGGTAGATCATGAGCTCGCTTTTAGGGGAAAGTTTATTCACGCGGCGAGCTTCTGGAATGTGCACATAGGCACCACAACCGAATACTCTAAGATGCGATATATCAGGGAGTTCATTGTGTAATAGTTTGTAAGGAGTCTGCCATTGAAGGCGACTTATGGGGGTTCTATTATAACAATGTGCAGCGTGTTGGACTGCAAATTCCCACCAATTCTGTGGTAAACAAGCATCAAGGCGCATGGCCTGAGCTTTGTCCATTATGGTGTGCATAAAGCGCTCAGCGCGCCCATTCTGTTGTGGTGTATGTGGCACAGACTGTAGCACTGTTATGCCAGCATCCTTAAGCTGCTTTAGAAAAGCATCCGATTTGTATTCACCGCTGGCATCGGACATCCATTCTTTTATGGTAGCGTTAAATTGATTTTTAATTAACGCAAGCCACTTCTTTAAAGCAGTAATAGCAGAGGCTTTGTCCCGTAAAAGAGTGATCCATGCAAATGAAGTATAATCGTCAAAGAAGACAATAAAATACTTATATTTTGTGGTATGATGGTATAGGGAAGCTGAAGCGCAGCAATGCACGCAGCTATCAGGAATGGTGTCCTCACCTTTGAGTAGGTTGAGAGACTATAGAGTGGAGAGGGTGCACAAGTGAGAAAGAGAGTGAATCTATATTCGCCTCCCTCCCCATAGGAGGCATTATATACCCTATGGCCCCACCATATCCGGAAGCGCAAAAGTGATGAGTACAGGCGTCCACAATATCGCGTTTTTACATACGCCTGATGTAAATTACCACTTCGACTTAGTCATGAGACTACTTTTCGCTCAGAGGCGAATTGCGCCCAGTATAGTACATATCCTAACTACCGTAATAGGAAAGCATACTGGCAGTAATGTCGTAACTGCTATAGATAAGGGCCTTACGTACTTATTACGTTCCAACACTCCCCCTTGCTTAGTGCAGCTAATTAAAGCGCGTCTAAGCAAACAGCAAGAACCTCATGAGCGTTGGGGATGAGCATCAAGTGAGGGTTGCATAAGAGTCAGTGAGACTACAACTGTCTCTAACACGTCTCATTAAGTTGTGAATGATGATCATTAATGATATCTTCCAACTTGGAGTGTCATTACTATGTCCCCATCAGGGACAGGACATGTGAACTACCTTGCGGAGTTCAATAAGGCTTAGAGTCAGGTGTCTGCTAATGAAGCGACATTGCACCATGTCTAGAAGAGAAAACGGTGATTCTGTCCTGTTCTGTTCTTCACAAAGAAGAAGCGATGGACACGGAGGACGTAGAGAAACATATGCTCCGAAGAGCAGACAAGCTTCTCTATAACTTCCTTTACGAGTCACCATCATCAGGCATGGTGTGCACAGGTGGCGAATTGCCAAACTCTAGCCCTAGTTGTTCCCTGAATTTAAGGAACTTAATGCGACCCAGATTCTTAGTAAAAAGATCGGCGGGGTTCTCAGCTCCTTCAATGAAGAATAATTCTATCTTCTTTTCACGGATCACATCACAAATGTAATGGTGACGTAAATCAATATGTTTGATCCGTTTTTCCTGAACAGGATTAGAAGATAAAAATATGGAGCCTTGATTATCTCCGCACAATGGAATCGGTCCAAGGTTTATTCCAAGCTCACTAAAGAGTGAGCGAATCCAGACCAATTGTCTGCTTGTATCACACAGCGACATATACTCTGCTTCAGTGGACAAAAGCGCGATAGATTTCTGCACTCTAGAATTCCAGCAGAATACTCCATTTGCCATTTTTACTAAGTAGCCCGTAGTGGACTTTCTGGTGACTGGGTCAGAAGCCCAATCAGAATCTGTGTATGCTATTATACCACCATCGCTTTTGCCGTCAAAGACTAAAGCATAATTTGAAGTACCAAGTAAATAGCGGCATATGTAGAGTGCACGCTTGTAATGGTCCTCAGATGGGTTGGCAGCAAACTGCACCATTTTTGTAACAGCATAGGCAATATCTGGTCGCATACCAATCATAATGTATAGGAGAGATCCTATCACTTGTTGGTAGGACGCTTGGAGTTCTGGGGTTGCAGTTCCCTTATTAGGGGATGGATGATACCCTTCTGGTAGTGGAGTAGGTACTGATTTGGCGTTAATCAGATTAAAACGCTGCAGCACTTTCTGAAGGTAGTCCTGCTGATCTAGTAGGAGTTTACCCTTAGAGCGTAGTATGCGCATGCATAAAAACTCTTTGGTATCACCAAGGTCTCTGCATTCCCATATTTCCATGAAGCGTCTCTTCAGGGATGCTATGTCCTTTTTACTTTTTCCAAGGAAGAGGACGTCATCGACATAAACAATGACTACGATTGTTTTGTCTTCATTCACAAACAGACCTGTGTTACGCTCCGTAGGGCGCACTTCGGGAGATCTCACTCGACCGGTCTTCAGGGATTCCTAACGACCTAGGTGTTGACTCGCTCTAGTCCTGTCGCTTGAGCTAGCGCTTGCTGTCGTTCTTGGTCTTCAGGGATAAGTCCGAAACGGACGATCTGTAGGACTCGGATGGCAACAAAAAGGTAAAAGAAAGGAATGACTTCGCTCGTATACGCTGAGCTAGCACGCTCAATCGATCGGTCATGTGATAAGAGGGGAAGGACACCGCTATAGCAGAGGGGCTAACTCCGAGGTCTGCATAGGGTACGGACGCCGCTGTGATGCTGGACTAGCTCCGAGGGCACGTAGGGCAAAGAGGAGAAGAGGTGGATTGAGAGCAGAGGGGACTGGGGGACTATTCGGACTAGGTTGTACGGAAGATACAAGAAGTCAAAGCTACCGTCTAAAGTCGCTTCTACGTGCTACTTATACTCATGAGGGGAGCTATTGG
This sequence comes from Lactarius vividus, assembly GCA_021527035.1. Lineage (NCBI taxonomy): Eukaryota > Fungi > Basidiomycota > Agaricomycetes > Russulales > Russulaceae > Lactarius > Lactarius vividus. The sequence continues at coordinate 5,122 of JAKELG010000236.1, read as the reverse complement.
AACTCAGCTGAAACCCTAATACAACGGTCCTGGGAATACTGCGGAGACTGCGGAACTGCAGAAAACACATGTCCAACGCCACTGATGGTGGCTGAAACATACAGTCCATGGGCGCATCAAGCCACAGGGACAAGGCATGGGAAAGTCAAGATAAGTATGGTAACGGATCACAAACCAGGCACAATCGATAACACACGTTCCAATCCAGGCACAGACTCATCTGGATTCTTCTGGTGCATTCTAGGTCAGGTCACGTGCCAGGGTCACGTGATGGACAATGACGTCATTGGGCGCTAATCTTCCGGACGTTGAGGTGGATCTTGTGGGAACATATACTGGGTGGCCAGTATAGCTGCGCGCAGGTGCAGAGCGCGACTTTGGTGGAACTTCCAGAGGCGTTCCCTAGCCTTGGCTTCTTTGGCTGCTTGCGCTTCAGCGTTCAAAGGGTCTTTTGCTGGACTCCAGGCAACGAACTGCACTGGGGGCGAGTCTTCTGGTTCACGAGGTGGTGTGGTGGCGCGTTCCGGAGGGCTGAACGTAACACCTGAGTCTGATTGAAGTCGTGTGCAGCCAAGGGTGCTCATAGACTTATCCAGCGCTCTCCACCAAGCGAGTGCAGCTTGTTTAAGTCCGTAAATAGCTTTCCTAAGGCGCATGACTTTATTTTGTTGGCTAGGGTCTTTAAACCCTTCAGGTTGTTCCATGTAGAGTTCCTCGTCAAGGTCTCCATACAGGAAGGCAGTTTTGACGTCAAGTCCAGAGATGTGCCAATCCTTCAGCGCTGTAAGCGTGAGCATCATCCGGACAGTCTCAAACCGTACCACTGGCGAGAATATTTCGTCATAATCTATGCCTTCAACCTGAGAAAAGCCTTTGGCAACTAGCCTGGCTTTTTTACGGCCATCTGACTTTAAGTCAAATACCCATCTATTCTTGATTACCCTTCTGCCTTTTGGTGGTTTAACAAGATCATAGACTTTGCGTTTGCGAAGAGAAGCAAGCTCTTCTTGGCATGCATTACGCCACTCCTCCTGGGGTTCACTTGGCATTTTAAGAATGTCCCGATAGGTCCATTCGCGAATATTAGAGGTATCAGGTGACTCTAGATCCACTGGTGAGACTGCTTTGGCAAGCAGAAGATCTAGAAATCTGACTCCCCCTTCCTGAGCTAGGCGGATCAGCAATTGCTGATCTACTTCGTCTGAATCCTGCGGAGTATCACTCTGTGCACTGGAAGAATCAGAAGCGGCTTGTTCAGGATCATCACCTGAGACTGTCTGATCTTGACGTGGACGCTGCTGGGAGCTACCCTGCTGCAGGCTGTGTCATTTGTCGCCATGTGCGAATCCGCGCAATGTCTCGAATAATCGTAGTAGGGGGCCTATCCCCATAGACATTATCAGGACGAGTAACTAATTTCCTTGTACGCCCCGATCGCCTAGGTTCACTAGGACCAGGTACTGGGTCAGGGGGTAAAGGCGGAGGTAGCTGCGATCCAATCCCTCTAGTATGAGTACTAGGAGGGGGTCCAGCGGCCGGCTGGGGAGCGCTTCTCCCTTTAGGAATAGGAGGCTCAGGTGGTGGGTCATCATCATCACCAGGAGTGGTATGGTCTTTAGACAGCTCATGGGGAACTGTATCATCATCTAACTGAGTTACACCACGGGGCTCGCGTCTAGGATTGTCTTTAGGACACCTAGGAAATAGAGCTTCATCAAAGAGTGCCTTGTCTGAATAGAACAAGGTGTTCGGTGTGTGCATGAAGACATCAGCCTTCATTCCAGGTCCTCTACCAAGGTAGATCATAAGCTCGCTTTTAGGGGAAAGTTTATTCACGCGGCGAGCTTCTGGAATGTGTACATAGGCACCACAACCGAATACTCTAAGATGCGATATATCAGGGACTTCATTGTGTAATAGTTTGTAAGGAGTCTGCCATTGAAGGCGACTTATGGGGGTTCTATTATAACAATGTGCAGCGTGTTGGACTGCAAATTCCCACCAGCTCTGTGGTAAACAAGCATCAAGGCGCATGGCCTGAGCTTTGTCCATTATTGTGCGCATAAAGCGCTCAGCGCGCCCATTCTGCTGTGGCGTATGTGGCGCAGACTGTAGCACTGTTATGCCGGCATCCTTAAGCTGCTTTAGGAAAGCATCCGATTTGTATTCACCGCCGGCATCGGACATCCATTCTTTTATGGTAGCGTTAAATTGATTTTTAATTAACGCAAGCCACTGCTTTAAAGCAGTAATAGCAGAGGCTTTGTCCCGTAAAAGAGTGATCCATGCAAATGAAGTATAATCGTCAAAGAAGACAATAAAATACTTATATTTGTGGTATGACGGTATAGGGAAGCTTTTCAAATCGGAATGAATTCGATTGAAAGAGGCTTTAGCCCTTGTAACAGACGGAGGATGTGAGGCAGCAGGCATTTTGCCTTGCGCGCACCCAGGACATATTACATCAGAGGTGGGAATAGTTATCCCTTCTGGAAAGCCCTTAGTGTTTTCCTTAGCTCGTCTTAGAACCTCTTTAGATGGGTGACCAAGGCGACGATGCATAAGGTCATAGTCTACATTAGATAACGCAGACTGGTTCGCAATAAGCGACTCAGTTAGAGTGGATATAGAGGCATCTAGCCAATATAACGATTGTCCGTGAAGAAGGGGTTTACATTGGACAATTGTTTTCTTTTTACGTAGCAAGTTAATATGCTGCGAATTCCCCAAAACGCGCAAACCTTGCTGTAAGAAGACTCCCATAGATAGAAGACGTGTGCTCATTCTCGGAATGTACAGAACCGGGTATACCCGTGTGATCACGAGTTTGTCTGCGATGTAATGCTCAAGCAAGACAGTTCCGGTCCCTTCAACATATAGAGTATGAGCAGCAGTCTTTACAGGAATCTTATCAGACTGAGCAGTTGGCTTATAGTCGATGAAATCACTAAGTTGATTAGTGAAGTGCGCTGATGCTCCCGAGTCAAGAAGCCACATATTTTTAGTACGCTCTAAACACTTAGCGCATTGACTGAAGTACTCATTGTGCTCACACTCAAAAGAATCGAGGAGAGCGCTACTAGAATTGTACATTTTGAGTGACTTCGGTGCTACTACATGCGATTCTCGTAGATATACGATACTATTACAGATGCCAACCCTTGGTCTTCTTAGGGGTGGGACTAATTCTGTAATGTTATCAGCACGTGGTGCGCAAAGTGAAGAAAAGACGTACTCTTCATCACATGATCCCCAATCGAGGATCTCAGTATCCGGGCCAGTCAAGAAGGACTCCGGAGTCAAGGAGCGGCCTAGAGAGGCCGAAGGAGAGACAAGGGCATCGAAATAAGGATGTGTTTCTCTGCCATTATCTCGAAGGTACTGTTGGTTGCTACGCCAGATAGATTCGATTTGTTCGTTAGAACGAGATCGAGGGAAGCGGCCTTCGCCAGGTAGTAGCCCACCTGACTGTCGCTTCGACAATGGAAGCAGGGTTGACGTAAGGAGGCGTGGGGGCACGAATTTTCTGTATCAGAACCCCCATTGCTTACAGTCAGATCCGACAAGTCAATTTGGAGAGCATTAGAATGCTCACCAAAGATCTCGGTGTCATCAAGTCCATCGGTGTTCATTATCGGTTGAGCGCTGCCCGAAGGCTGCCGCGTCATATCGATATCGAAATCGGAGTCGTACTCCTCTTCCATGAACGTCTCGAGACGAGGTTTCATGAGGACGTCAATGTCAGCAAAGCGCTGCTCAAGCGTCTTTACGGTCTGGACTGTAGCAGGTACATCCAGCCGTTCAGCGAGCGTCAATGCCTTATTGACCGAAGGGAAGAAGCCCGAAGTCCTCTGAGGAGAGGATGATTCGACTTCTGTCCTCGTGGTGACACCAGATGACCCAATATGAGTCACCTTGTGAGAAGTAGGGGGTGGTAATGCAGGCGACAGAAGCAATATGCGAGTGCTGTGGAGCACGTGCAGGTGCCTTGCCCTTCCCTTTGGCCTTGCCTCTTCCAGAACCTCGTCCTCCACGCTGCCTGTTAGGCTGCTGCTGGGTGGACGGGCCGGGGGCGCTAGGCTGCTGCGACGAAGAACCCTGCTTCGAGAAGCGAGGGTCTGTGCGCTTCCGCTTAACGGCAGAGAGCTTCTGCGCGTTATGAGCGGCCTTATGCTGTCCGCAATTAGTTTCAGTCTCATATTGGCTCTCAACACAAGCCGATACAGTAGTGAGCTGAAGATCTGCCAAGGCAAGATTATTGCACATGACAGGAATGAGGTGCTCCCATTTCTGGGGTAAAGCGGACATTGCAATGAGGGCTTGCAGCTGTGGGCGGATAGCAAGGGTAGTGGCGTTAGCACCAGTACCAACAGTTACTGCTCCAAGACGAGCAAAAGCAGCAGCCATCTTCTCGAACTGAGGAGCGGGATGCTGATTTGTGTTGAAACGGATAGAGATGGCTTCTTTGAAGTCCTTGTAGATGTGGGGCATAGAGACCACACCGTACCGGTCCTTCACAGAGTCCCAGAGCGCCTGAGAAGTCGCTCCGGAAACTGCCTGCTGAATGGCAGGTGAAAGGCGTAGGGTAAGATTACCCCTTGCCATCTCATCACATTTCATCCAAGCCGCTCTATCAGCGGCATCAGCAGCGGGAGGTTGAGGGATGGTGCCAGCAACGTAGCCCCAGAGCCCTTGCGACATGAAAAAAGCGGTCATTTGCATAGACCAGGAGGCCCAATTAGAGCCATCGAAAACAGGGACAAGTGTAGTGAGTTGGGACGACATTGTAGTAGAGATCTGTTGGCTTTAAGGACGTCAGCATTGTCTTACAATACTGAGCGAGATGAAAAGCCAATATTAGTCCCATACATGACCCGAAGGTCAATACTATAACGTTGTACCGGTCTTTGCAGTCTGCCGGATAGCCGCTCTAGCCGATATAGAACTGCTCGACATCACCCCAAGGTTATCATGTGCAGCGCCTCAAACTTAATTGAGGTTGTTCACATGGCCTTGTTTAGGTAGGTGAGCGGTCTGGTCTGTGTACTCCTCTAGAGTACAATATTGGGTTGCTAGTAGCCAGGGAGCCTCCTTAAGGTCTAGTGCCCTCCAACCACACGGG
>JAKELG010000235.1:0-57831 GCA_021527035.1 Lactarius vividus | reverse complement strand
ACTGCCGCCTCATCTGGTCCTGTCATTATCATAAATCACTCCAATGGCGCTCTGGCATTCTGGTCCTTCTTCACAACACCTCTCCATCCCTTATCCCGACCCCTCACGATTTCTACGACCGTGCGTGCGCATTAAAGGACAAGTTGTTGGATTCACGACGCGAAAATGTGCCCGATTCAAGTCACTACGATGAAACTCTTACCTCCGTTCTCGCCGAACTCTACGATCTCGTTGAAAACCTGTCATTGACCGACTCCGTCAGCTTCAAGTACCAGAACAGTCTCGGATCTGGTGGTGCCCGACATCCGTTTTTTGTTTCCTTCCTCTCCATGCCATGGGTCCAATCCCATCTGATGACGACGAGGTCCGCTATTTCTTGGATTTTTACATTTGTTCCTACACCCCAACGCTATCTGCACTCATCCAATCTCGTATCGCGATCCCTGTTCACTGTCTTCGGATCGACCGTCCATACTCCTCGTGGCACAGCCTGACCCGTCTCTTCCGACCGCAGGTGGCGAGGCTCAAGTCGTCCAGGCTCTTGATACCGAGGTGGAAAGTCTCATCTCAGAAGCCGCGACGCCCGCTGCGGTCATCGATGGCTTCCGCCACCACAGATTTGTTCATCTCGCCTGTCATGGTACACTGAAGGCCGGCAAGCCATTCGAGGCTGGATTCGAGCTTTACGGCGACAAGCGCCTGACGCTGCTTGAAATCGTGCGGTCGGATCTATCCACTGCAGAATTCGCATTTCTCTCTGCATGTCACACGGCTGGAGGGACTGAAATGAGCATCACTGATGAGATATTGCACCTCGCAGCTGCGGTACAGTACTGCGGATTCAGGAGTGTTGTCGGGACGATGTGGGCGATGGCCGATGTCGACGGACAGGAGCTGGCGAAACACTTTTACAAAGCATTGTTCTCAAATTCAAAGAGAGAGCAGGGCGGGCCGTATTACGAAAGATCTGCGAAAGCGCTCTGGGTGGCGGTGCGGAAGCTGCGGAAGAAGTTCCGGGGAAGAAGCTGACCCTAGAGAGATGGGTGAATTTCGTTCATTACGGCGCATGAACGGGCAATATCTGTGAGTATTCGGGTTTGTTCGAATACAGTTTTCGCGCTTACTGCTATTCCGTAGCCGTGCGCGGTGTGTATGTCATCGTTCTCGATGCCGGTTCAATGTGCTTTTGTATTTTCCTTGACTTACATTTCCTTTGTCCTCGGATCTTTTTCTTTTCTTTTTTTTGTGATCTCACATTACTTCGAATCCCGCTTCCCTTTCCTGTTTTGCTTTACACTTCTACTGTTTTCCCCCTTCGTTCGCTCCCAGTGCTCGTGTGCTCCTACATATGACGTTCTGCAACGACTCGAATACTCTCTACTTTTATTTAGTATTACGTCTACATGCTCACTAGCTACTGACTGGCATGTACTTATGGCCTGCAATCTGTCACAGAATATCATCACCACAGCTCCTTTTTGGCTGATAGCGCTTCCTGTCCAATGACCTCGAATCACGCTCTTCCTCACGCGTACGCCTCATAGCGCGCATAGTATCTCCCCTGTTCCCTGTCCCTTAGCCAGTACTGGAAGGGATCAGGACACGCGGAGCGTCGAGGTCGCGCGGTACACGGAGTTTGAGTTTGTGCGGAGTCACACTCAAATAGAGGCTGGGATGGAGCTGCGTGGGGACGAGTGAGGAGGCCGAGCAGCGACGTGCGGGAAACTGGGTGACGACAAAGGGGCGAGCGGCGACTAAGTGAACGCAAGCGATATTTAAGGTAATAGCGAGATGGGGTTGACAGTACTAGCTAGTGCAAGTATCGAGGGCGCCGGAACCAGGAAGAGCGAGACGGGGGGGGGGGGGGGGCAGCCACTCGTTCATTATGGTGCAGGGCCGTCTGTGAGTATTCGGGCTTGTCTGAATAGGCTTTTGTGTGCGCAAAGACTCAAAACGTTATATAGGCATCGCATGACATGGGTTCACGCAGTCATTCCACGACGGGATCTCGGACTGGGCGTACCTGTATTGGGACGGCCATAAACACGGTTGTCTGAAAATGGGTACTGATTTCATTCCACAGTAAACACGGCCGGTATTGGTTCGATGAACAGCACAGCAGCCAGGACCAAGGGGGTTGACCAGACCCCATCTCACCATACTATTCGTTTTGTCAACATCATTCGGATTTCGGATTTTGTAGCTGGTGCGTGCCTGAGCAAGCGATACTTCCTTGATCTCCGTTGTTTCTTAGATGATCGCCTTTCTTCGCCTCTCACTTATTGGTTGGCGTCGAGGGTCGTAGAGCTGGGTCGCTCGAGCCGAGGTCGCACAAACGCAGCTGGGAAACACAATCTGGAATCACTTCTAATGAGCCTAACGTCCTGAGCATGCGAGCGACCTACAATCCCCCGACACGTGTGGGTGAGTTCGGCAACGAGGAGGGAGGGACGTATGGGAGAGTGACACAACCGAAAAAAAGGACGAGGTTGAGAGAGTAAAGGGAGGAGTGGAGGATGCGCCAGGTACAGACAGGAATCAGGAAGTGTGGAACGTCGAGAGACTGCGGTGTCCAGAGCCTGAGTGCGAGAAAAGCGGGGTTTTGCCAAGAGTACAAGCTTGCGGGATGGTTTTGAGCAGAGACAGAAGGGTGCGGTGATGAGTGAATAAAGTGAGCTGTGAAGCGAAGGAGCCGAGGTCGAAGGCTCGAGAGGCTATACTGAGAGACTAAGCGAGACAAGATAAGTGTTGGGAGTGTTGGAACTCGCATAGAGGCGCAGCGCTAACGAGGACTAAGTGAGTCTTGAAGTGACTGAGACGACGATGACGACAATGGATAGGATGTTCAAGACAAACGGAATTGGGGACTTTCTTTAACTCATCTAGTTGAGCAATGTTCCCAAGGATAAAGAGGGAATGGTGACACGGCGCTGATCTATTCCTGCAGAGTGAACGACCTCGAAAATATGAAAGTGAGGGTGAGCTACAAGTAAGAGGTCAAGAAAAAGTGGTAGTGTCGTACGGTGGCAGCGGAAATCCATGACATCCCCCGGTTGTGCTTTCCCCTCACTTACATCTTAAAACGTGGCGCCGCTAGAGTAACCTTGTCATCGTGTACTAATGTATGTTAGCTGCACAGCGGCGACTGCCTCTCATCCGTAATCGCGGTTCCGGTTCTCTATCTCTGAAAAAAAAACCTTCCTTACTTCTTGTCGCATCGCCTGACCCATCTCCTCCTCCGACGAGGGACGAGATCAAAGTCTTCCGGTCTGTTAATGCTGAGGTGACGAATATCATCTCAGAAGACGCGAGTCACACCACACCTGCCGCGGTCATTGATGGCCTCCGACATCACCAGCTTGTTCACTTCGCGTGTTATGGTATACACTGGAGACTGGCAAACCATTCGATGTGCTGGATTCGAACTTTATGGTGGGTGCCTGACACTGCTCGGAGTTGTGCGGTCGCATCTCCCCACAGCTGAATTCGCCTTTCTCTCTGCTTGTCACACGGCTGAGGTGAAAGAGGGAAGCGTCGCTGACGGAGGAGTTCACCTCGCCGCCTGCTTTACAGTATTGTGGGTTCCGGAGTGTTGTCGGAACGTCCCGACATGGGTGGTGGTAGACAGGACCTGGCGAAACACTTTTACAAGTCGTTGTTATCTAATTCTGGAAGAGAAAATGGGGTGCCGTGTCATGAAGGATCTGCGAAGGCGCTCCAAATCCCGGTGAAGAAACTGCGGAGGAAGAAACGGATCACTCTGGAGAGCTGGGTGAAGTTTGTTCGTTGTGGCGCATAAATGCGGGCTATCCTAGGTTTGTTTGAATACTCACTCTTATTGGCCTCGTTCTCCGAGGGCTCCAGCCGAAGTCTGAACCTTGTGCTCACGCAGCTGTGGAATACCTTATCCAAATCTGGAATCGCCCGTGAGCTTAACTCCCTTATGAATGTAAAAGAGATGGACGTCTGTCTCCGCTGTATGTGCGTTGTAGTGCGTGCGTGAGTTCGGTGGCGAAGAGGGTTCAAGCAAGAGGGATGGGGGAGAGTGAAGCAATGCTGGATCGGGAAAGGAAGAGGAAGAAGACACAGGGCACAGGCAGGGATGAGGAAATGCGGAATGTCAAGACACTGCGAGGTCAGGGGTCGAATGGGAGAGATGCGGGGTTGGCCAGGAGCGGCGGCCCACACAGGATGGCTAAGCAGAGAGAGCGCCGTGACGGGCGGGGAGCCAAAGTTGAAGCTTGAAGGCACGAGCGACTAGTCCGAGTGTGGGACCAAGTGCGGGGGGTGTCCCGGTGTCGGAACACAGACAAGTAATGCGCTAATGAGACAAAGGCAAGACAATAAAGACGACGGACGACGCGGAAACTTCGAGACAGATGTATTTGCGAATCGTTAGACTTGACTCAGCTGACTCTGAGAGAATTCATCAAAAAATGTAAAGCAGGAATGGCGACAAGCCGCCGATCTATTCTCGCAGAGAGATAGAAGACTTGTGCGTCGGTGGAGCATGGAGAGCACTACCTGAGCTTCCACTTTAAGCATTGCATGGCGGGCTACATTGGCGGGCTTGGGAGACCTTCATGCGGAGCAGGCTGTCCTGAACAAGCTCCTGTAGTGCTGTGACTGTGATCGATCCAAATGTTCTCAGGTAATTTCGACCTGCTATATGGCAAGATCAGAGGCGATTACATAGCATGAACTAACATCATGGACCAGTACGAGATACGACACATGCTGGCTCTAATGATTCAATTCGAGCTCACCACTATTCTCAGTAGATCTGACGTGGTCCATACTACCGGCTCCAACACCACTAACGTCCTAAAACTTGCCCAAGTGGACCAGGCAAGTAGCCCGTCGTCCCTTCTGAGAAGCCACACCGTCCTGACCTTGCTCGTCGTGCTTTAGACGTCGGTGGCGTGGGGGCGGCTGCCACTGAGAGCCTGGACGTGAGTGTCGCTGTGGCTTTGAGTGGTGCTGGTGGTCGCTGCCGACGCTGGGTTTCCGGCCTCTCGTTTTTGTTTGCCATGCGCCTTGCGAGCAGACCTCCGTCTTGAATTGTTGAGCTCCTGTCCTTGTATAATACCTGAGTTCCGAAAAGCACCTTCTTGATGGTTTTCTCTTTCTTTTGTATTAGGCTGCTGGTCTGGATAGGGTACTGAGCACGGAGATAAAGGCGCTCCTGGATAAGCGTTGTTCACCTCCGTCACTCATACGCCCCTCGCATGGCATATTTGGGATTCCCATAATGAATGTTCAATGTTGTTGAAACGGCGTGTGTGTGCCAGTGTGTGGCGGTGGGTCCAAGAAGAAGATATTGGCGGGGAACTAGCATCGATACGACCGACAAGAGTGTTTTTAAAGTAAGGTGTCATAGCCACACGTAGTAGAATGCGGTGAGATTGGATCGGAGGAGAAATTCAACCCGGCGGTGCGACGGAGACACGTTTATGGACCAGGAGCGAACGGGGTAAATTGCGATGCCGCCCCTGTAAGCGCCTACGGCCCGGAACCCCTCCCCACTCGTTTCGTGAATGTAACCTCATCATCGTGTAAAGTTGGCTGCACAATGGCGACTGCCTCTGGTCTACCTCCTTCTCGTCGGGTTGGTGTTACCCGTGATAGCAGTTCCCTGCTTGTTGCTATATGTAGTGTAGGCTGGGACAGACGCCCACAGACGAGCGAGGATATTGGCTGTGCTTCATTGTACGTCCTACCATTCTTCTATTTGATACATGTGTTCTACTGGCCGTTCCAGCACGTTACAAATAAATCCTAGTCGCCCTAAAGGGTCCCATTTGTGACTTGCATCTTTAGCCCCCAATAGCCCAACTCGTCACCTCACTTCACTTTCCGATTTTTGAGTCTTTACGCTTTTAACTTTTAAGAATGGCCGACGAACCAGGTAAGCCCCTCTCAGCTTTTCTGGGCCCGCCCCCTACGAACTGTGCCTCAACCAATCATCTATAGGATCCATCCGCGAAATCGATTCCTCCATTACACGGCTTCAGCACCTTCTCGCTACATCGTCTCGATCTGACCCACCTCGTATTCACTCCATTGCTACTCTGGCCTTTGAGCGGGGCCGGCGATACAAGTTGTCAAATCAAAGCGAGGACCTCGACAAGTCCATTATTCATTTAACCGAATCGATACTCCTCCAACCCTCTTCGTGGCTGAAGCTGGAACTTAGTCCAACGATCCCGGTTACTTTCTTCGCCCTCGCTCTAGCGCTTGTCCGGCGCTCCGAAGCATCCAGTCAGCCCGAAGATGCCATCTATGCAGCCAAATACCTCCGCCATCTTCGAGACCAACCCTACACAGTGCCGCGGTTCCTGCGCCAAGCAGTCGCAGCATGTCTTGTGGACGCGTTGGCGTGTCAGGTGGAGTTTGGAGCCAACAACTTAATGCAGTGCATTGAGGAGATGGCAGTCCTCTGCCATGAACTCCTCACCTCGAATCCGTCAGATGACAACACCACTCGCTCCATCTCCCGCTTTGCCGCAGTAGTTTCATCCGAAATCACACTGTGGGCGCCTGATCAACCATTGAATCAAGTTATAGAATGTCTGCGGCTGGCGAGACAACAAAGGCCGGATCTGCGCATTGCTCGTAAAGCCCTTTCTTTTTCTCTTGGCTATCGCTATTGTATGACGCTCGTGAACGACGATTATGAGGAGGATGTGTCCGGCATTGATGAATTAGTCACTTCTGGTTCTGCCGGAGACAGTCAGAACGCGGACGTAGCTCCGATTCAAATCATAGCGACGGCGCTAGCGACCCTCCGATCGATGGCATACCAGAGCCCGGAATATTCAGAGGAGGCAATATATCGCGCTCGTACATTTCCTGGCCCGTCTTCTCAAAAGGATCTTTTTACGAAATCTCCACGGATCAGCGCTTCCGTCACTTCGGTCCTATAGAAGGCCCCGAAACATTGTCCAGATACTCACCGTTATCTTTGCCAATGTCAGCATTTTCCCTGAAGAGGCATAGCGATAATCCAATGCTCGAGAAGCTAGAGCTCCTTCGCGAACTTCTCTCTGGGATCGGCAATATCGACATAACGGAGATTGAAGAAGCTATCGAAAGGGGCCGAACCATACTTCCTTCTGCTCCAACAGATCTATTTACATCAGCCCTTTTCGTCGAGTTCGGCGAGATCCTCTTTGAAGCCTTCCAGCGCACGAACAAGATCGAGTACCTTAACGAGCCAATTAGCGCACACCGCCAAGTTTATGGGCTTCCGTCAGTGCCCACCATACATCTCAGGATATTTCATCACCTTCTCTGGTCTTTGCTCACCCGCTGCAGTTCCTTCCCAAGTTACTTTACTCAAGATCACGATGAAATGATGAAACTACTCTCCCACTGTGCCAGCAATGCACATGTGATCCTGCCCGCTCGGTTCCAATATTCGTGCTTGTGGGCTTATAGTGCGCGATGTTCCCTACACCCTTCTGTCTCCAAAGCGTACGAGACTGCTGTTTCATTGATGCAAGACACCCTCCTTTTTGCACCAACTTTGCAGCAACAACATGCCACGCTCGCCACGACGCTTAACATCACTCATATGCCGCTAGACTATGCCTCATCAGGTTGACCTGCATCGGCTCGAGGAAGCGATTGAGATTCTTGAACGAGGGAGAGCCTTGCTTTGGTCCGAAATGCGTCACCTTCGTGCGTCGATCGATCAACTTCAACAGGAACACCCACAATTAGGGCACGAGTTTGTAGCGATCAACAAAGACCTTGAGGAGCTCACCAAGTCCATCCAACCGAGCCTCGAATTAAACATCGATGACGCAGCCGACAACTCCAGGGCAGTGGACCCATTCGGTCGTCTCCTGCTGAAACAACGTGGGCTGTTGAAGGAACGCGACAGCCTCACTTCGCGAATTCGAGCCTTGCCAGGCTTCGACAGCTTCCTAACATCTCCATCGTTCAATACACTCCGTTCCGCTGCCTCATCTGGTCCTGTCATTATCATAAACCACTCCAAGTTTCGCTCTGATATTCTTCACAACACCTCTCCCTTCCTTATCCCTACCGCTCGTGATTTCTACGACCGTGCTGGCGCATTAAAGGGCAGGTTATTGGACTCACGAAATAGACACGGGCTCTATTCAAGTCATTACGACGAAACACTTGCCTCCGTCCTCGCAGAGCTCTACGATCTCGTTGGCAAACCCGTCATCGACCGACTCCGTCAGCTTCAAGTACCAGAGCAGTCCCGGATCTGGTGGTGCCCGACATCCGTGTTTTGTTCCCTTCCTCTCCATGCTATGGGTCCCATCCCATCTGATTGCCGCAAGAAGCGCTATTTCTTGGATCTCTACTATACTCCCACACTGTCCGCACTCATTCAATCACGTAATCGCGATTCCGTTTCTGTATCTCCGGATAGACCATCCTTACTTCTTGTTGCACAACCTGACCCATCTCTTCCAACTGTGCGGGGTGAGATCCAAGTCGTCCAGGCTCTCGATACTGAGGTGACAAGTCTCATCTCAGAAGCCGCGACACCCGCCGCGGTCATCGATGGCTTCCGTCATCACCGATTTGTTCACATCGCGTGTCATGGCACACTGGAGACCGGCAAACCATTCGAGGCTGGATTCGAACTTTGCGGCGAGCGCCTGACACTGCTCGAAGTTGTGCGGTTGCATCTCTCCCCACCGCCGAATTCGCATTTCTCTCTGCTTGTCACACGGCCGAGGTGACAGAGGGAAGCATCGCTGACGAAGGAATTCACCTCGCCGCTGCCGTACAGTACTGCAGGTTCCGGAGTGTTGTCGGGACGACATGGGCGATAGTAGACGAAGATGGACAGGACCTGACGAAACACTTTTACAAGGCGTTGTTCTCTGATTCTGGACGAGATAAAGGGGTGCCGTGTCGTGAGAGATCTGCGAAGGCGCTCCAATTCGCGGTGAAGAAGCTGCGAAGGAAGAGGTGGAATCACCCTGGAGAGATGGGTGAACTTCGTTCATTATGGCGCATAAACGCGGGGTATCCCAGGTTTGTTTGAATATGGCTTTCGTGCGCGCAACGGCTCAAAACAATGTAGGTACACGTGGCGCGGGTTGCGTTATTATTCCATGATGAAGGTTTTGGACTGGACATAACTGTATTGGGGTGGTTGTGTACAACGCGGTTGTCTGTATATGGGCGGTACTAAAGTGATTACACGTCGTTGTCTATAGGGTTGATATACTAATTCCATTCCATGGGGAACACGGCTGACATTGATCGGATGAACTGCGCAGCTTGAGTACAACAACTGAGATGAGGTGATGACTCGAGCGACGCGATTCTATCTCGCAATGCATTATGACGGTGCTGACACGCGCATGGGCAGGCGATTCGCTTGATTTCCGTCGTTCCCTAGAGGATCAGCTCTCTTTGTACTGAACCTCTTACTCTTATTCGCCTTGTTCACCGAGGGTCTCCAGCAGCCGATGTGTGAACCCTCGTCTAGTGCTTACGCAGCCGGGGAACAGCTTATCCTCAATCTGGAATCGTTCATAAGTCTAACTTGCTCGCGAATACGAAAGAGATGGACAAGTCTACGTTGAAGTGCGTGCCGTGAGTTCGATAACGAAGAGTGCTCAAGAGGGATGATGGGGGGGAGAGTGAAGCAATGGAGATAAATTCTGGATTGGAAAAGACTCGGAGGGGGACGAGTGAAGGAGACAGTGCCAAGAGACTGTGGGATCCGGGCTCCAGTGCAAGAGATGAGCGATTGGTCAGGAGCGGAGGCCTACATGATGGTTAAGCAGAGAGAGCACCGTGACGGGTGGGGAACCAAGGTTGAGGGACCAAGCGCGGGGGCGTCGCAAGTCAGACAAGTAATGCGTTAATGAGGCAAAGGCAAGTGAAACGATAAAGACGACGGACGACGGGCGGAAACTTCGAGAACCTTTAGACCTGACCCGGGTGAGAGGATTCATCGAACATGTAAGGTAGGAATGGCGATATGTTGTTGATCTATTCTCGCAGAGAGAGACCTCGAAGATACAAAAGTACCTAAGTGCAAGCACGTACGTAGGAAGATTCAGCCAAAGTGAGAGTAGGAGACGACATCGAAAGGACTAAGGAGTGTCGGAACTAGGACGAGCGAGACGCTGATGAGGAAAGGAGAACGAGAGGACCAGGACGATGAGCCCGCCTTGCGACGGACGGAGACTCCGCGGCTGATGGATTTGTGGGGTCCAACTTGGCAGGCGATTTTTACTTGAGCTTGCCAAGCCGAGAGTGTCGCACAAGGATAGTATGGGACTGACGACGCGGCATGGAAGGCAAAGTGAGTGGCCAAGAATATCAAAATAAATAGACAAGAGAGGGAAGAGGGCCGAAGAAGTGATGGTGACGGCAGCAGGACAATGCGAAACCAAGTCAAATGGAAATAGATACAATAATGTAGTGTCGTATGGCCTTGCGTATGACAGTCCGGAAAGGTGGTCAAGAGGGTGTGTGCATTTTAGTTTCACGGGTTTTACAATATTATGAATATTCAGAATCAAGCTAGCTTTTTTGTTTTTTGGGAGAATTTCTTGGAGTGAGTGGTTACGGCGATCAGATGGCAGGTCAAAGGGGTTGGCAGAGGCGGTCAAAGGGAACGACTGATATGACGACCGACGCGGAGATGTGAGGAGGTTACAATATATAACTGGTGTGACGCCTTGGAGGTGATTCACCGATTCACCTTAACCGAAAGTCTTTTGACTCGTGCAGACTCGTGCGAGCATTGTCTGCCAGTACCAGTGATCCACACATCCCTTGACACATCCATATCAATATGACGGTTCGCCCACTACATCTGGATTCCCTTTCCCATTGCGTCCCGAGCGACTGGACCGTCGCCACAGTTTTCCAAGTCTCGAGCTTGAAGGATCTGTCCTCACAACTTGAACCTTCAAGGCTTCACAGGTTCACCATTTGTAGCAACTCAGCCCGAGGCAACTATTGCTGTGAGTCTCATTTAGTTAGGCCCTGGTGCGCGCCTGTCTTGTCTTCGGTTCCCAGGCCTGTTGCCGTTTACAGTATGTAGGCTGGGCCCAAGGACAGACGCCCGCACTCGCTTGAGAATATAGGCTGTGTATCCTTGTAGGCTTGTACAGGTATCCTTGTACAGCACCAAGTACAGTACGTCTTATCGTAGCGTCTAAACGAGACCTGTTTGTGACTCGCATCTTCCCTTTCCAATAGTCCGAATCAACGCGTGGATCGTGGCCTCACCAGTTTGACACGTTTGATACCAACTTGTTGATTACATTGCGATTTTCGAGAGTCTAATCATGGCTATGGCTATCCCACGACGTAAGTCTCTGATATCCTCTTAACCTTTCCATGTTCGCCACAACTCTTGATTCCTTATTTACAGGGTCGATTCGCAAAATCGATTCCGTTATCACTCAATGCCATCTTTTTCTTTCACTGTCACATCCATCACATCCTTTTCGCCCCACTTGTATCTTTAGTCTAGCTCAGGCGCGATTGGATCGCTATCAGCTGTCAAACCAAAAGGAGTCGAAGCTAGTGACCTCGACAACTTGAAGGAAATTCTTCATTTGGCCGAATCGACACTTCTCCACTGGCAGTCTTTGCCAGAACCTAAACATATCATTCAATTTTTTTCTGCCCTCACCCTCGCACTCCATGAACACTCTGAGAAGCATCCAGAACACGCTGTTTATGCAACCAAATACCTCCGCCATCTTCGAAACCAGCCTCACACAGCATCCGGGTTCTCGCGCCGTGTAGTCACAACGTCGCTTGTGAATGTGCTGGTAACTCAGGGGATATCGGAAGGTAGCAACATACTACAGAACATTGAGGAGATGGCAGTCCTCTGCCGCGAACTCCTCGCCTCGGATCCATCCAATGAAGAAACCACTATCTCCGTTACTCTCTTTTCCAATATAGTTTCATCCAAAATCCATCCGCTGGTCCCGGACCAACCGTTGGGTCAAGCTATCGAGTGTCTACGGCTGGCGAGGATACACAAACCAGAACTGCGACGTGCTCACTTCGCCCTTGCCCTTTGTCTCCGCGCTCGCTATTTAACTACTTTGGAGAATGACGATTATGAGGAAATTACGTCCATCCTGGACGAAATCATCTCTTCTGGTCCCCTCGGAGATAGTCAGGATGAGGACATAGTCACTGAAGCTCAAGAATTAGTGACGAGGCTAGCGCTGCTCCGATCGAGTGCACACAAGTCCCCGGAATATTTGGAGGAAGCCATATACCGCGCTCATTCCTTTCGCAGTTCATTTCCTGCCGAACATCTTCTCAGTTCTGATATTACTAACACACTGAAAAACCACGCCAAGTTACGTTTCAACATCTTTGGTTCCCTAGAAGCTCTCCAAGCTTCGTCCAGCAAATTGCCGTTATCTCAGCCAGGGCCAGTGACATTCCATAATCCGGAATTTGTCCGGATGTACAAAAAGGGGGAGCTCCTTGAAGGACTTCTCTCTGGGATCCGTGATGACGACGTAATGAAGATCGACGAAGCTATTGAAAAGGGCCGATCCATACTTGCCTCATTTTCTCCGACGCATCCGCTTGCGTCCACACTTTTCGAATTATTCGGCATGATCCTCGATAAAGCATTCGAGCGCACTTACAAGATCCAATACCTTAATGAGTCGATTAGCACGCGCCATCAAGTTTTGGGGCGTCCATCACAACCATCCCGGGCGGGGCGCTTCTCGACCCTTTTTCAGCTTTCCATGTCTTTGGTTTCCCGCTCTAAGTTCTTGACAGGTCACCATATACAGGACTTCGAAGAAGCCCTGGAACTACTCTCCCAGTGTACCAACGATGGACACGCGCCCTTTCCCGATCGATATCAGTGTGCGTGCCTGTGGGCATTTGCTGCGCGAACTAGAAAACACCCCTCCGTCTCCACAGCATACGAGAGCGCTACGTCATTGGCGCAAGACGCCTTGCTTACCGCACCAACTTTGCAACTACAGCACGCCGCTTTCACAGAGGCGTCTGATTTGGTTTCTTTCGTCCGTCATAGCATGCCGCTGGACTATGCCTCGTATCAGGTTGACCTGCATCAACTCGAGAAAGCGATTGAGATTCTTGAAGGAGGGCGAGCCTCACTCTGGTCAGAGATGCGTCGCCTTCGTACTTCAGTCGACCAACTTCTGCAAGTAGACCCAGATCTAGGAAATAAATTTGCAGTGGTCAGCCAAGACCTCGAGGAGCTCACCAAGTCCATCCCGCCGAGTCTCAACTTAAACATCGACGATGGCGGGGCCGACAACCTCAGGGCCGCGGACCCATTCGGCCGTCTCTTGCTGAAGCAACGTATGCTTCTAAAGGAACGCAACAACCTCATTTCGCAAATTCGAGCCCTGCCGGGCTTCGGTAGCTTTCTGACATCTCCATCCTTCGGCGCGCTCCGTTTTGCCGCCTCTTGTGGTCCTGTTATTATCATAAACCACACCGGATGGCGCTCTGACATTCTGATCCTTCTTCACAACACTCCTCCCTCCCTTATCTCAACCCCTCCCGATTTCTACAACCGTACGGACGCATTACAGAAAAAGTTAGGTGACTCGCGGCGCAAATACGGGATCGATTCAAGCCATTACGATGAAACACTCGCCTCCGTTCTCGCGGAGCTCTACGAGCTTATTGGAAAACCCGTCATTGACCGACTCCGTCGGCTTCGAGTACCTGAACAGTCCCGGATCTGGTGGTGCCCGACATCCGTGTTTTGTTCCCTTCCTCTCCATGCCATGGGTCCAATACCATCTAATGACGGCGAGATCCGCTATTTCTTGGATCTCTACATCTGTTCCTACACTCCAACGCTGTCCGCCCTCATCCAATCTCGCAATCGCGATTCAGGCTCGCTATCTTCGGATAGACCTTCCATACTGCTCGTGGCGCAGCCTGACCCATCGCTTCCAACCGTAGAGGGCGAGGTCAAAGTCATCCAGCGGCTAGAAACTGACGTGACGAGCCTTATCTCAGAAGCCGCTACATCCACCTCAATCATTGATGGCTTCCAGCACCACAGATTTGTTCACTTCGCATGCCATGGTACGCTGGAGGCGCGCAAACCCTTTGACGCCGGCTTCGAGCTTCATGGAAACGAGCGCTTGACGCTGCTCGAAATCATACGTTCTCATCTCCCCACTGCCGAATTCGCGTTTCTTTCTGCATGTCACACTGCCGAGGCGACTGAAGGAAGCGTCGCAGATGAGGTACTTCACCTTGTAGCTGCAGTACAATTTTGTGGGTTCCGGAGCGTGGTCGGGACGATGTGGGCAATGGCGGATATGGACGGACAAGACCTGGCCAAGTACTTCTACAAGTTGATGTTCCTAAAAAGAGAGAAGGGGGAGCAGGTACCATACTACAAGAGGTCTGCTGGTGCACTCCGCGATGCCGTGAAGAAGCTGCGGAGGAAGAGAGGTGTTACCCTGGAGAGATGGGTGAATTTCGTCCATTACGGCGCATGAGCAGGGATTATCATGTAGTATTCGTGGTTGTTCGGGTGCAGCTTTCGTGCTTACTGTCCTCTGTAGCGGTGTGGGGTGCGCGCGTTGCCGTTCTCGATGTTGGTCTCGGTATGGTACTTCGGCTCTGGTCTTTCCCTTGCTTCAATCTCCTTTATCCGCGGATCATTTCTTTGTGTCCCCCTTTTTGAAATCGTGCCTTTATTCCCGCTTCCCCCCCTTGTCCCTACACCTTTTATCCTGTGATACTCCAAGTGTTTCCCCTTTGCGTTCGCTGCCAGTGCTTGTGCCTACCTGCGTTCGACGTTTTCCATGACGATACTCTCTACTTTTTCTACTTGCCTCCACACTGCTTACTAGCTATTCTTTTTTTTTTTCAGAAAAATTCTATTCCGGAGCATAATACAAAGCCGGTCATCGATCGTAGATACGTTAGGTATACGTGGTCACGTGTGCCGTGCGAGGTAAATAGGAATGGAAAAATAACCACAGCTAGAAGGCACCTCGCTTTAGAGGGAGTCGGTCGGGACAAATAGCGTGCAAACGTTTGAGCTGATACGAGTCACAAAGATTAAGGACGGCCCGAGAAAGATCCCTCCAGGACACTGTCGGGCCTGCTGAGCAGGGGGTTAGTAAGGTTGGTCGATCTCCGAGATCATCCTGGGTCAAACGGGGCCGCTAAGGGGCCCGTCTCAGGTCTTGAGGCTGCTCTGGTCTTCTGCAAGAACACCAGTAGGTTGTAGGGGTTGTAAATCTCCCCCCCAGTGAATAGGTCCATAGGGGCCGTGTAGCGTGTGCCGATACGGGTGATGTGATTGCACCTCTGGTTGTCGTAGCGAGGGCATTCATAGATGAGGTGGGATGAAGGACCGGTCGCTTACTAGCTATTCACCAGCATATATGAGGTCCATCACAAGATATCGTCCCCACTGCTTCTCTTCTACTTGTCTGTTGTGTGAAGTCGGATAACAAGCACAGAGATTCTAAGCCTATATATCGCAACGCTCACCCCTTCGCCCTTCCGTCGCCTTCGTCGTTCCAGGTCTGAGAAGCTTCAATATTGGGCCGCCATCCTTGGTAGTGGTAGTAGGCCCAAATCCTCTTTGCTCCACACTCGTCGCGGCAGCATTAACGAGAGTAGGAGTACCGTTAAGTCGCATGACATCACCCCCATTGTTGCGGTGCTGACTGAACACGATCGCTGGGCAGTGAAATTTAGTGAAAGTTGGGAAGATGATACGAGAACGAATCCAACATCTTCCGCCACCGCCAGGCAGTCTCCATTGTGGTCCAGGTGCCTAACATGTCTGAGCGGTGTCTCTCCTTTCCCCTTAATCTTTTAGTATAGATCCAGTGCATCGGAGTACTGAGTCATTGCGGGCGTTTGAGGCCGAGCAGTGTCGTCTTTCACTTTCTCCTTACTGCGTCAAGCTTCCTACATGTTCTGCACTAAGTACGTAAAAATGTAGACACATACTAGATCAAGAAAGGGGAGAAGCGGAAGAGGCAGCGAGGACGGGAAAGGATCACGAAAGCGTGGAGCGTCGAGATCGCGCGGCCTTCCGGTGCTCGAGCTTGAGTAGGGCTACACTCAAACGGAGGCCGAATGGGCAGTTAAGCGGTGATAGAGCTGTGCGGTGACGAGTACGGTGATCGAGGAGCGGCGTGCGGGAACTGACGGCAAAGGCGTGCTCACTGACTGGAGAGGTGAGAGATGCCGCGATATGAGAGGCTTTGTCAGCACATTGGCACTTCTGTTCTGCCACGACAAAGTACTAGCAAAGTTCCACTTTCCATCACCCCTTCTTCTGCAACGCGGCGCTGGCAGATATCCTCAACTTACAAGGTACAGAACTTTTGCAACTTGACAAAAGTGTCTGAACGCAGCCTTTGTCCAATATGTGAGTGGCGGATCGTCATGGTCCAGCGTCGCCAATCGCCGCCGATAACCACCGCCCCGTCCCTGTCCCCACCCTCGTCCCAATTCGCACCTTAACCAGAGGGCCTTGCGCCCGAGAATAATTTAATGATCTAAAATCCTTTCTGGAATCTTTGTGCCGCCGTGAAAAGTAGACGAGGCCGAGAGAGCGGACGGGCTGTTCAGCTCCATCTTCCCTATCATGCGTAATGGATTTTTCGATCCTGTGAGTATGTTTCCTTACCGGTCCGCGTATTCTCACCTACTCGCCAGTTATCGGCATTTCAAATCTTCCACTCACCTGCCATGCGCCGTACCTCGCCCAGGGCTCAATCATCTCTGTCTGACGAGTGTTTGAATCTGTCCACAAGCAATGCGAACGGTAATTACGCTATTTTTCTTTTTCTTGCGAGGGCGATCGCCTACTGGCGGTGGTAGTTAAGAGAGGGAGAACAAAATAATCTGCCTACGGCATGTCTCGCAGGACACCTGGATTCCGATGCTCCAGCTGATTTGGCATACATAGACCTGATCTCCAACGGAGTCAAACCCAAGATTAGTAGACTTGCACAGTGACTCCGCGATTCCCCCACAAAATTATCGCTCAATCACCTGATCTTTCGCATCGAGACGAGAAGTGGTATATCATCCTCGAGTGATGGGTGAGAGGCTCGCACAAAGAGAGTGGGGGAATGGTGATATGGTATTCTGGAAGACCAAAGTACTACCCGACTCAGAACATATCAGAGCCCAGCCTGTATGTAAGTAATCGACACAGAAAAGCTGGGGAATAGGGCTGGGGAGGCGATGGCGGTGGCGGTGGCGTGGTAATGTGAAATAGAGTCGGGGAGGGAAATGAAGGTAAGCAAAAGAAATTGCAGTGGCTGCATCATACCGCCGTCCCGAAGTTGTACTCAAAGTAACGAACGCGTGCACGAACGTACAACGAAGGCTTGAAGGGGAACGAGACAAAGAGCGAGGGTTTATGCAGTTATGGGCGATCAGATGGTGGGACACAGTGATCGGTCAAAGGCGTTGGGGGAGAGGGATGACCGACATGACGGCAGAGAAGAGGACGCTAACTATGACAACGGGCGCGTAAGGCGAGTCCATGACTGAGTACTGAGTGGTGGCCTGCGGTCCTTGCATACCCCGGGACTCTCACCTCACCAGCACGAATCTCACTGCTATTGAGAGCCTTCTGGGTGGTGCACAGTCATCTCCGTCTCAAAGCCCGCCCCGCCTTTGAAAGTCTCAACATTCGCACGGTATCGCGACTTGAGCACTCTTACCCTTTGTAGCCTGCCAGATAGAGGGACCATTGGGTTGCGCGGTCCAGGCTCTGGTGGAGAGAAAAATCTCCCCTCTTTTGGATGAAGATCGTCCTCATCATGTCCTATTGGCCGCACCTGAGCTTGAGCTTCTGGTCGATTTGCTGCTGCAAGTAGTGTTGTCTTTGGTGGCAGTTCCCGGGCCTCGTGCCGTATATACAGGTTGGAGCTGCGCACAGTCGTGTGTGCTTCCTTATATGTCCTACCACACTTCTATTTGATACGCGTGTTCGAGGTGAGGTGTGCCAGTGTTGTCAGTGGCAACTTGGCACGCACTACTAATACCCGTCGTAAAGTGACCCATTCGCGAATCGTATTTCATTCCCCCCTAATAGCCTGCCAGCGACGAGCCGCGAAACCCCACATCCCATTTTCGAGCGTTTAGGCATGACTGACGAACCAGGTAAGTCTCTGGTCTAGTCCCTGGTACACACCCTAGCCTCCTTTCCGGGCCCATCCTGCACCAACTGTGTCTCAACTAGTTATTTACAGGATTGGTCGATCCCATCATCACACATTCTCAGCAATTTCCCTCTATATTATCTCGTTCTGATCCTCTTCGCCCCGCCATTCTTTTTGACCTGGCCGCGAAGCAACTCGAGCGATACGTGCTATCAAGTCAAAAGGAAGACCTCGACAACTCAATTTTACACTTGACCGAATCGACACTCCTCCAACCGCGCTCGTGGCTACAGCGCGGTCCATATATCCTTGCAGCACTGTTCCTTCTTGCCTCTGCGCTTCTCAAGCGTTCGAAATTGTCCAACCAGCCCGAAGACGCTACTTACGCAGCCAAATACCTCCGTTATCTTCGAGACCGGCCTCATGAGGCGTGCCCGCGCCACGCAGTCACAACATTGTTGGTGGATGCGTTGGCTTTTCAAGTGGAGTTGGAAACGTGCGACGTGATGCAGAAGATAGACGAGATGGCAGCCCTCTGCCACGAACTCCTCACCTTGGATCTGTCCGACATCGGCACCACATCCTCCATCACTCTCCTTTCCGGAGCAGTTCTGTCCAAAATCAGTATCTCAACTCCGAATCAACCATTGGATCAAGTTATCGAGTGCCTGCGAGCGGCGAGGAAGCAAAAACTGGATCTTCTCGATGTGAACCTGGCCCTTGCACATTCTCTTTGCTGTCGCTATTATATGACTTTTCAGGACGACGACTACAAGGAGGCGGCGTCTATCCTGGATGAAATTGTCAATTCTGGTTCCCCTGGAGATAGTCAAGATGGGTTCGTGGCCAATGTTCAAGGGTTGGCGACAGTACTAGCGACGATCCGATCGAGAGTACACGGGACTCCAGAGTATTCAGAGGAGGCATTGTATCGCGGTCGTGCACTTCTCTCATCCTCTGTCAAAGGACGCTTCAACCCTACTGACCTGGAACGCACCGAGAAGCAGCGTTTCCGTTACTTCGGTCCTATCGAAGACCCCAAAGAATCGTCCGGAAGTTCACCGTTATCTCAGCCAGTGCCAGTGTCCTTTGGGGAGTATGAGGGTCTAGAATTCGGCTGGGTGCGCGGGGGTATGTACTTCCTTAAAGGACTCCTCTCCGAGGTCCTCGATGACGACTCGGACATAACGAAGCTCGACGAGGCTCTCGAAGAGGGCCGAACCATACTTGCTTCATCTTCTCCGAGAAATCAGCTCACGTCAGTCTTTGTCGAATTATTCGGCATGATCCTCTTTGAAGCATTTGAGCGCACAGCCAAGATCCAGTACCTCAACGAGTCGATTAGCACACGCCGCCTAGTTTTGGAGCGTCCGTCTGTACATTTCTTGCGCTTCATAACACTGAATCGACTTTCCCGGTCTTTACTCAAACGCTTCCGAGTTACGTCCTCTCCGAATCACCGAAAGCAAGATCTGGATGAGGCGCTGGAACTACTCTCCCAGTGTGCCAATGACCCACATGCGAGCTTGCCCGATCGATTCCGGGTTGCGTGCGAGTGTGCCTCTCTCGCTCGAGGTACCCAACATCGCACCATCTCCGCGGCTTACGAGGCCGCTATGTCATTGGTGCAATATGCCCTGGTGTTCGCACCAACTTTGCAGCAACAGCACGCTACTCTCGCCGGGTCTAACAACACCCATAGCATGTCGCTGGACTATGCTTCATATTTGGTCGACCTAAATAAACTCGAAGAAGCGATCGAGACTCTGGAAAGAGGGAGAGCCTTACTTTGGTCCGAGATGCGTCACCTCCGCACATCAGTCGATCAACTCCTGCAGGAAGACCAGCAATTAGGACACAAGTTCGCCGTGGTCAACCGAGACCTTGAGGAGCTCACCAAGTCCATCCCACAGAGCCACAAATTAAATCTCGATGATGACGCAGCCGACGACCTCAGGGCGGTGGACTCATTCGGCCAGTTCCTGTTGAAGCAGCGTGGGTTGTTGAAGGAACGCGAAAATCTCATTACGGAAATTAAAGCCTTGCCGGGCTTCGACAGCTTCCTGACATCTCCATCGTTCGATACACTCCGTTCTGCCGCCTCTTGTGGTCCTGTCATTATCATAAACCACTCCATATGGCGCTCTGACATTCTAATCCTTCTTCACAGCACGTCTCCATCCCTTATCCCGACCTCTCGCAATTTCTACGACCGTGCGTACGCATTAAAGGAAAGGTTGTTGGATTCACGACGCAAAAATGTGCTCGATTCAAGTCACTACGATGAAACTCTTACCTCCGTTCTCGCCGAACTCTACGATCTCGTTGGAAAACCTGTCATTGACCGACTCCGTCGGCTTCAAGTACCAGAACAGTCTCGAATCTGGTGGTGCCCGACATCCGTCTTTTGTTTCCTTCCTCTCCATGCCATGGGCCCAATCCCATCCGATGACGACGAGGTCCGCTATTTCTTGGATTTGTACATTTGTTCTTACACCCCAACGCTATCTGCACTCATCCAATCTCGTATTCGCGATCCCGGTTCACTATCTTCGGATCGACCGTTCATACATACTCCTCGTGGCACAGCCTGATCCGTCTCTTCCGAAGGTAGGTGGCGAGGGTCAAGTCGTCCAGGCTCTTGATACCGAGGTGGAAAGTCTCATTTCAGAAGCTGCGACACCCGCTGCGGTAATCGATGGCTTCCGCCACCACAGATTTGTTCATCTCGCCTGTCATGGTACACTGAAGGCCGGCAAGCCATTCGAGGCTGGATTCGAGATTTACGGCGGCAAGCGCCTGACGCTGCTCGAAATCGTGCGCTCGGATCTACCCACTGCGGAATTCGCATTTCTCTCTGCATGTCACACGGCTGAAGGGACTGAAATGAGCATGATTGATGAGATATTGCACCTCGCAGCTGCAGTACAGTACTGCGGATTCAGGAGTGTTGTCGGGACGATGTGGGGGATGGTCGATGACGATGGACAGGAGCTGGCGAAATATTTTTACAAGGCGTTGTTCTCAAATTCAAAGAGAGAGCAGGGCGTGCCGTATTACGAAAGATCTGCGAAAGCGCTCTGGGTGGCGGTGAGGAAGCTGCGGAAGAAGTTCCGGGGGAAGAAGCTGACCCTAGAGAGATGGGTGAATTTCATTCATTATGGCGCGTGAACGGGGATTATCTGTGAGTATTCGGGTTTGTTTGAGTACAGTTTTCGCGCTCACTACTTATTGGTAGCCGTGTGCGGTACGCACGTCATCATTCTCGATGTCGTTCTCACTGTGTCCTTTGTATTTTCCCTGACTTACATTTTCTTTGTGTTGGATCATTTCTTGTCTCTTTGTGATATCGCATTGCTTCGAATCCCGCTCCTTTCCTGTTTTTCCCTCAGTGCCCGTGTACCCCTACGTACGATGTCTTCCGCGACGACTCGAATACTCTCTACTTTTAGTATTTATGTCTACCATGCTTACCGGCTACTGACTGGCATGTAGTTATGGCGTACGATCTGTCACAGAATATCATCACCACGGCTCCTTTTTGGCTGATAGCGCTTCTTGTCAAATGACCTCGGTTCATGTTCTTCCTCAGGCGTACACCTCATAGCACGCACAGTGGGTTCGCGAGCTGCCGTCGTGTTGCGCTGCTTCTTGTCCCTCAGCGAATGCAGGTAGGGATCAGGACAGCGCGGAGTGTCGAGGTCGCGCGGTATCTGGAACTTGAGCTTGTACGGAATCACACTCGAACAGAGGCTGGTGAAGCAGAGACGGAGCTGAGTGGAAACGAGCGAGGAGGTCAAGCAGCGACGTGTGGAAACCGATGACGACTAGGGCGCGAGCGGCGACTAAGTGAACGCAAGCGAGACTTGGGATAATAGCGAGATGGGGTTGACATGACTAATGCAAGTATCGAGGGTGCAGGAAACCAGGAAGAGCGAGACTTTTATGAGGCTGAGGGGAACTAGATAACGAGGACGACGGGTAAAAACTTCGAGTCTAACGTGTTTGTGAGTTCGGCTCGCCGGGTGACTTCGACTTAGGGCGTAGCCTGGTCGAGAGTATCGTTAGACTTGAAGGAGAATCGGCGAAGCGGCACCCATGTATTCTGTTAAAGTTAATGGCCACAAATACTATGAGATACAAGCTCAACTTACGAGTCTGTACTTAGTACTAAGTACAGTAATAGCATCGTGTCGCAGTCCGGCGTTGATGTCGAGAATGCGTAGATTATAAGAGAGCAGGAACGTACACTTGTGCATACTTATAGGTAGCGAGAAAAGAATGAGCTGGAGGAATAGGTGGGCGGAAGCACGAAGTGCTCGATCCGTGAGGCGGTGAGGGGTTTACCTTGGATCGTAAAGAGAAGTGAACCAGTCAAGATGGCGTCACCCAAAAGAGGAAGGAGCACGTGCTGCCTTCTTTGTAACTCAAGCGCTCTCAAGGATCGGCGCGACTAAACTGGTCTTCTTGCCTTGCACACCAGGCCAACTCGCTTCATCGCAAAAGACGGTCTTTAAACTCAAGCACTGCCATCACAAGGTCTTACAGAGGGAATCACAATATTTGCACTCTCTCAATGTTCTGCACAGCGCTAGTGCAGGCCTATGTCGTCGTCCCCTCTCATACATTAACTTATAGTTGTACATGCTGCATAGCAACCACAGCCTCACGTCCACATATTGCCTGTCAGGCTGATGCTGTCTTTGGTGGCGTTCCCGGGCTCATTACCGTTGAAGTCGGCCGGGACAGACGCCATGTGTGTGAGAATATATGCTACGTATCATGACTGCACGTCTTTCGGTGGCTATTTGTGACCTGCACCCCTCTTTTGCTCCCAATACAACACACAAACACGTCACCTCATTTACATTTGGATTTCCGACCGGTCAAGCACGGCCGACGTACTAGGTGAGTCCATGATACCCGCTCAGCCATCCCAGTCCCGCCTCTACTAACTGAATCGATTCAGGACCTATTCACGAAGTGGATACCCCCGTCACACTTGTGAGAAACTTCTCGCTACATCACCTCGATCTGAACCTCTTCGCATTCTCTGTACTGTTATTCTGTCCTCAATGCGAGGGTGGCGATATGAATTGTTGAATCAGAGGGAGGATTTCGACAATTCGATCTTTCATTTGACCGAAGCAATACTCCTCCCACCGCGTTCATGGGTAGAACATGGTCTGTTGGTCTTTCGGGCTTTGTTCGCCCTCGCGAAAGCGCTTGTCCGGCGCTCCAAAATGTTTAACCAGCTCGAAGATGCCGTTTATGCAGCCAAATACCTCCGCCACCTTAGAGACCGGCCTCATGCAGCGTTCGTGTCCCCGCGCCATCAAATCACAGCGTGCCTCGTGGATGTGTTGGCATTTCAGGTGGAGTTGGAAGCCAGTAACGTAGTGCAATGCATCGAAGAAATGTCAACCCTTTCCCACGAACTCCTCACCTTGGACCCGTCTGATAGCGACACCACACTCTCCGTCACTTTGTTTTCCACAGCAGTTACATCCAATATCAGTCTGTGGGCACCTGACCAACCATTGAATCAAGTTATAAAATGCTTGCGACTGGCGAGAAAACACAGACCGGATCTGCACGAGGCTAGCTACGCTCTTGCTTGGTCTCTTGGCTGTCGCTATTGTATGACCTTTGTAAACGACGATTATGAGGAAACTGTATCTATCTTCGATGAATTTATCGCTCCTAGTTCCGCCGAAGACAGTCAAGATGAATTCGTAGCCAATGTTCAACGGATCGTGACGGCGCTGGCGGTAATTCGATCGATGGCACACGGGATTCCGGAATACTGGGAAGAAGCAATATATCGCGCTCGTACCTTTACCGGCCCATCTTTTGACAAAGATCGTTTTGCGGGAATCACCGCAGAGCAGCGCGTCCGTTACTTCGGTTCCGTCGAAGGCCTTGAAGCGTCGTCCAGCAATTCGTCATTGTCTCGGCCAGTGCCAGTGGTGTCCTTCGAGAAGCACGACGACGATCCGGAAATCGATCCGACGTTCGAGAAGCTGGAGCTCCTTGACGAACTTCTCTCGAAAATCCGCAATGATGACACAACGGAGATCGATGGAACCATCGAGAAGGGCCGAACCGTACTTGCTTCTGCTCCAAGGAATCTGCTTACATCAGGCCTTTTCGACATATTCGGCTCGATCCTCTTTGAAGCATTCCAGCGCACAAACAAGATCGAATACCTTAACGAGTCGATTAGCACACACCGTCAGGTATTCGAGCATCCATCAATACAGTTCCAGCGCTCCACGACACTTCGTCAGCTCTGCCTGTCTTTGTTTATCCGCTCCAAGTCCTTTTCAGGTCACCGTACACAAGACCTGGATGAAGTGATGAAACTACTCTCCCAGTGCGTCGACGACGGACATGCGAGCTTGCCAGATCGGTTCCGGTTCACGTGCTTGTGGGCCTGTGTTGCACGGAATAGCCAACACCCTTCCGTCTCCAAAGCATACGAGAGTGCCGAGTCGTTGATGCAAGACTTCCTGCTTTTCGCACCAACCTTGCAGCTACAACACGACACTCTTTCCAAGACGTTTGGCGTCTCTCACCAGATACCGCTGGACTATGCCTCATATCAGGTCGATCTGCATCGACTCGAGGAAGCTGTCGAAACTCTTGAAAGAGGAAGAGGCTTACTTTGGTCAGAGATGCGCCGCCTTCGTGCGCCAATCGATCAGCTCTTCCAGGCGAACCCGCAATTAGGACACGAGTTTGCAGTGGCCAACCGAGACCTTGAGGAGCTCACCAAGTCCATCCCACCGAGCCACAAATTACGCATCAATGATAGCGCAGCCGACGACCTCAGGGCAGTAGACTCATTCGGTCGTCTCTTATTGAAGCAACGTGGGCTTGTGAAGGAACGCGACAACCTCATGTCGCGAATTCAATCCTTGTCAGGCTGCAACAGCTTTGTGACATCTCCATCGTTCGACACCCTCTGTTCCGCCGCCTCTTCTGGTCCTGTCGTTATAATAAACCACTCCCGATGGCGCTCTGATATTCTGATCCTTCTTCACAACATGTCTCCCTCCCTCGTTCCGACCTCTGATGATTTCTACGACCGCGCAAACGCATTAAAGGACCGTTTATTGGACTCGCGAAACAAATACGGGCTCGATTCAAGTCATCACGATGAAACACTTGCCTCTGTTCTCACCGAGCTCTACAAGCTCGTTGGCGAACCCGTCATCGACCGACTCCGTCAGCTTCAGGTACCAGAACAGTCACGAATCTGGTGGTACCCGACGTCCGTATTTTGTTCCCTTCCTCTCCATGCCATGGGTCCAATACCGTCCGATGACGGCGAAAAGCGCTATTTCTTGGATCTCTACATTTGTTCCTACACCCAAACGCTATCCGCCCTCATCCAATCTCGCAATCGCAATTCTGGTCCGCGATCTCCGGATCTACCTTCCATACTACTTGTGGCGCAGCCTGACCCATCTCTCCCGACGGTGGGCGGCGAGATCCAAGTCGTCCAGGCTCTGGATACCAAAGTGACAAGTCTCGTCTCAGAAGAACTTGCAACACCCGCCGCGGTCGTCGATGGTTTCCACCACCACCGATTTGTTCATTTCGCGTGCCATGGTACACTGGAGGCAGGCAAGCCATTCGAAGCCGGATTCGAGCTTTACGGTGAGCGCCTGACGCTGCTCGAGATCGTGCGGTCGCATCTCCCCACCGCCGAATTCGCATTTCTCTCTGCTTGTCACACGGCCGAGGTGACTGAAGGGAGCATCACCGATGAGGGACTTCACCTCACAGCCGCGGTACAGTACTGCGGGTTCCGCAGTGTTGTTGGGACGATGTGGGCAATGGCGGATGCAGACGGACGGGACCTGGCGGAACATTTTTACAAGGTGTTGTTCTCGGCTTCGAGACGAGATCAGGGAGTACCGTATCATGAAAGATCTGCGAAAGCGCTTCGGTTCGCGGTGAAGAAGCTGCGGAGAAAGAGACGGGTCACCTTAGAGAGATGGGTGAATTTTGTTCATTATGGCGCATGACCTGGGACTGACCTGGGGGCCATCTGTGAGTATTTGGGTTTATGCTTACTGCCTGTCCGTATTAATGCGTATCGTTGTTCTCGATGCCGGACTTAGTACGGTACTTCGCTGTTGTGGTATTTCTTCGGTCGCAAATTCCTTTGTTCTTAGATCATTTTAGATGTCGTATTTATTTTACTCTTGGTTCCTTCTGTTTTTCTTACACTTTCACTCACTCCTCAAACTATACCGTTGGTATGAGGGCTGCTTTTCGCTGTCGTCACCTTCCAAGGACGGCAAGGGGTTGGTGGCTCCACGATCAATGGGCAGTAGAAGTCGAGAGAGGGACGATATGATGTCGAACGAGATCAGCATCATCGGCCTACGGAAAGTCTCTGCGGTGCGTCCTCAGTGGATCTATGCACTTGAGCCGTGATTACGTGCGATATGTCTGCTTTTCGCTTACTCCTTTCCGTCAGTGAGTGCGTGAATTGACCCAGTGTTAATCGCGATCGAGCACGAGTTGGGCGTGCTCCATTGTATGTGTTATGCTGCGCATACATGAGTTCGGGTGAAAGAGGAGTGAAAGGGAGTGAAAAGGCTGAGAACGTCTACGTCCAGAACGGAGGCAACGAGTGCGGGTAGAGATCAGGAAGCGCAGAGCGTCGAGACTTCCCGGCATCCGATCGAGCTTGAGAGGGGTCACACCCAAGCAGGGGCCGCACGGGTGACTACGGTAAGCAAAGACAGAGCCGAGTGGTGAGGAGTGAGTAGACCGAGAAGTGGCAAGTGGGAAAGCAATGGCAAAAGCGAAATTGACGGGATCAAGTACGAGTAAGCGAAAATTAGGATATTTGATGACAGTGAAAGGACCAAAGCGTGTCGGAACTGGGACGAGCGAGACGGGTGACTTGGACTTGGGGCTCGGCCTGGTCAAGCCGAGAGAGCCACACGAAGAGAATGATATGGCGACGCGGCGTGGATGTGTTCTCAAGACCAAAAAACTTCAATCAAAGGATAATTGACACAACAAAGATAGGGAATGGGGCCGAAAGGGTGACGATGACGATGACATGGCAACATGAAAGAGAGGTCAAAAATGAAATAAAGATAAAAGCGAAACCTGAGGAAGAGGGCAAGAAAAGGTACAGTAATAGTATCCGAGTCGTGTGGCAGTCCGGCGTTGTGATCGAGAATGCGTGCGTAGTTTCAAGAGAGTGCCGGATTTGCGATCAGTTCGCGGAACCGCGAACACAGTGACAGGTAAGAGGCTGGTCGGGATAGCCGGCAGACAGCAAAGCAAAGAGTGGCCACGGCCCGATCCTTTCGTGGATGACATAACCTCATCCTCATCTGCGTCTCTGGTCGACCTCCTGCTCGTCATGGTGATAATGTGTGGGAACGTGGCCCATGTCCTTGCCATTCCTCTAGGCTTTTTATTTGTCGTTTGATACACGTGCTTGTTTAAGATGACGCCTCGATAAGGTTGTTAGCGTAGCAATCCTGCCAGTGGTCGTTGCAAAGGGAGCCATCGGTGAATTACATATTTCTTTTTCCCTCGATAGTCCAACGTGTTGCCTCACTTGACTTTCTATCCTCGAGCTTTTAGGTATGACCGACAAGCTACTGGTAGGTAAGTCTGTGATACCCTCTCAGACTTCCCGGGTGCCAACTGTATCTCAACTAATTGTTTGCAGGATCCATCGGCGATGTCGATTCTTTCATCTTACATTATCTGCTAATTCACTCTATATCATCTTGGCCTGATACTCGTAGACTTTTCTTCGTTCTTGGTCTGGCTGCAATGTGACTCAAGCAACATATGCTGTCACAACAAAGGGAAGATCTCGAAACAGCAATTCTTCACTTCACCGATTTAATACTCTTCCATCCCCGTGCATAGTTAGAACCCAGTTCAATGACCCTTGATGCTTTGTTCTTTTTTTTTTTTTTTTTTTGATGAGTTTATATTCCGGAGCAGTAGGTAATACAAAGCCGGTCTTGTTGAGACGTCACAAATTGAAGTGTGATGTCTTGTGGGATATGATTGAGTCATTCCCTTCCTTACACGGTATCTGACCCTTATGGTTAGATTATGGACTTCCGGACTTGTACGGACCGGTTATTGTTTATCTTTATTTTGTAGTTCCTTATTAGGTTCTCCTTGTTCCTATTGTTAAGATACCGGACTTATCCGCTTTAGGCGGTTTTATTGTTCTCAGCCCTCCAATGGCATTTCTACCTCTGGCGCACAGACCAGGTGCATTTTGTTTGAGTCACCAGTGCGCACAGACCATTCTTAGCTAAGCGTCCTGTATATAAGGTCTGCTGTTTTCGCCCTCACACTTCAGAGTTTCTTCAACCTCTGAAGTGTAAGTTCTACTCTACTACTAAGCCTCTACCTTACGCTAACAGTACTATAGTTACTTTTGTGTCTTAGGTGTGTTGCGCTGCTAATATAGAGTTTCTTCAACCTCTGAAGTTTACTTTTGTGTCTTAGCCGCTCTTGCTCTTATCTCGCTGTTAGTGCTGCCAGCTCAACAGGTCTGTGTACATAAGTAGACAATTTCAGAAATTTGTTAGATACGTAAGTTCTTCACGTGCCCGTTTGAGATCATATGTGTTTTATGTAAGTTGCGCACCCTCCCAGAGGGGGCGAGGTAGGTTCAGTAAAGGTTGTAGGTGGATGGCCACGTCATGGAAAAAAGACAAGTCAAAAGGGTTTAGCACTTACGGGACTGTACGTGGGTACAGGGTCATGTGCTGTCTTGCGGTCGAGAGCTCCTTCATCCCAGTTTGCGGGGACGTCGTCGCATATTTACTTCTTTGAGGACATCGGATAGTGGTGTGCTGGCGACGTGTGTGTCTTGTAAGAACCGACAGAGCTGGTATGCGTGGTCGGAAAACAAGAGGATGGGGTTGTATGGTGGGTAAGCCCGGTCCAGGTAGTTCTGGAGGACTTGGGGTGTGAGAGTGGGGCACTCAGTGATGATGTGACGGAGTGAGAAGGTTTCTTGGCATGCAGGACAGATAGAGTCCTCCGGTCCGAGATCCGGCTGGTGCATGAGGGTGTAGTCGGAAGTGAAAGAGTGAAGTGTTGCTAGTTGCATGGCAGTAGCGTGGGCGCGGCGACTAATGTGGACGTAGTCGCTCGCGGGCTTTTTGGGGGGTATGGCAGCCAACCATAGAGGGTGATTGTGGCCGTTGGGCGGGTGTGTGGTGGGGATAGAGTGGCCGTAGGCGCGGGGTGGGTGTGGTTTAGAGAGGGCGAGTCTCCAGTCAGTAGCCCATGAGAGGAACGAGTCTGTGCGGATGCGCTTCCTCATCCAGGCTATGGTGCGTGTCAGGGTGGTGGGGATGGGGTTCTTTTTGCACGCTTCAAGAGCCTGTTTGCGGGCATCGGTATCGGGAGCTCTCTTGCGGTTGACAGGCGACCACACGAGGGTGATACTCGTATTCCTAGTGTTACGTTTTGCCCGTGGACTGCCCGGCCCGGTTGTGGACTCTGACGTATATGCGATGACTCGGTATGTCAGGAGTAATGTGTCATGGACTTCGGATCTTGCTGCCTCGTGTTTAGGCTGCCTGATGATTCCTATTGTTGTACGTGATGAGGCTTACTATGCCGACTGATGTGTTCCATTGTTGTACGCGACTTCTATTACGATGACGACTGCACATTCTATTATTAGTTTACGCTACTTACGCTATTGGCTCGGTACGAGTTCAAGCGGAGCTAGAACTGACTCCCTTACTTGTATTTAAGTTCATAGTAGTACGGACCAGGATCCCCATCTTGGTCTTCTTCCAATACCACATCCTCTATTCGTCTTCTGTGCTAGGGATTCGCATAGTCCCTAAGTGAATTAGCTCCGGTATATCCCTTTGACGACCAAGAAGGGATCCCCGTGACTTCGTCTCCATCTTTTGTGTGAATGGTAGACCTGCCGACCGTTGTGTATCCGCCAAATACCACGTGTCACCTCGTATTCGAATACCTCAACTCGCGTACCGCTCGACCCACTCACTGCTATTACATTGTCGACAACCTTCGGTGGAGATATATTCGTAAAGTCCCGGAACCACCACCCAACGTACTGATCGCAGAAACCCTCTACACGTATCGAGACTCCGCAGGCACGTATTGGCCTCATCCCGCAGTGTTTCCCGGCTCCTCGGATAACCACAGATTCTACCCTCGAGGGAACCCACGTTACAACAGCGTCTAAGTCAGACGAACGTCCGTGGTAGACGTAACATTAAGACCAAGATCCTTCAACGTGGCTTCTGCAGTAACAACCCGCGATCTTTGGATCCCATTCAGACCGTACCATATCGACAGAAGAGGGGAACGCAACGTCCCCAAACAATACCTCAAAGAAGCCTTTTGGCAGATAGAACAAGGAGATCCGGGCTACGTAGTCCTCTATACCTATAAGGACGGCAAAACCGGACTCATCCCCGTAGAATTCAATTTCGACCACACCTGTTGGACGGAAATTAGGTGGGACGAACTCCACGGCAAATTACAAGTCATCAGACCCACGGGATCCAGCCTCAAACTTGATATCCTTCAGAATGAAGTTACCACCAGAGATCAGTGGGGCCCTATAGATGGACAAGAAGAAGAACCAGTCCGTTCACCCACTCCCAAGACACCTGCACCATCCCCTTCGCTAGGAAGTAACCCCGAAGAAATCCGCATCCTCGAAGCTCAAGCCGAAGAAGAAGAACTACAATTGGGACTATTAGCTGAGTCCATCCCTACAGACATGACTACTACAATCACCGAGCAACCTACTACATTCCAGGAACCTACGCGCATTAGTCGCGGAGGAGGTCCGCCCTCTGGAGAACCAGGGGGAGGCGACGAAGGAGGAGACCCCGGAGGACCTCTCTTCTCCGGACCAAACGTGTCAAGCGGAACTAAACCCGAGAAGTTCATGGGCAAAGAACCCCTCGTATTTACCGGAGATCGCACCAAAGTACAACAGTTCCTCACTCAATGGGAGCTGTTCGTGGAAACCAATTACGACAATCCTGCGTTCACTCTCCCCTATCGTAAAGCGCTAATCTTCCTCACCTACATCCAAGGGGACCACGTCAACGAATGGGTCCTATCCACCACCAAATGGGTCAAGGCATACAAGGCCAAACACGGACCCTATGACAAATGGATCTGGGAAGCCATCGAACTCGGTTTCCGCAACACATTCGCTGACACACTCGAAAAAGAAAGAGCGCAACAAGAACTCCAGAAGGGCTTCCGAATGGAAGGACAAGACATCGACTCCTATGTCGCCAAATTTGAGAAAGCGGTCAGGGAAGCAGGATATCGCTTTGATGACTCTCTAGTCCTCGACAAGTTCACCGGTGGACTCCCGGTAGAGCTTTACAAGAACGCATACAACTTCCATAGTCCAAACACATACGCTCAATGGAAAACAGCGGCGCTTGAGCAACAGCGCAAGTGGATGCATCTACAAACGCGTTTGGGGGGACGCAAACCCCCGGGACCCGGTAAGCCGGGCAATACTTCTCTTAGGACTTTCAATGCTCCAAATCGCCCTCAGCAGCCGCGCCAAGGATGGCAGACCTTCCGGAACCACCTGGACGCCATGGACACCACCCCAGGAAGAGTCCGCGCCTGACTCGCAGGCTCCGAAGAGATCGACTACACCAGACCGCCGTACACGCCTCAAGGGGGACGCCCCCAAGGAAAAGGAGTCGTGGACATGAAGAACATCAACTGCTACAACTGTGGAAGACTCGGGCACATGTCTCGCGATTGCCGCCAACCCTGCAAACCGTGTACCAACACGAATTGGCAACCCCGCCAAGGAAGGGGAGCATTCATCGAAGAAGTCCAAAGCGTCCAAGAAGAACCCCTGATCCAATTCGAAGACGACGGCAGCAGTAGCCGCGGCGCCCGCGCCACCACTGATACGCCACAAGAACGAGCGACCAGTTGGATAAACGGAGTACGAAACCTTGACGATGAAGCCCGGGATCTGGTAGTTCGGGATCTATTGGGGCGAGAGGATTTTCAAAGCGCCTGAACCCGACGGCCTGGGTAAGGGCATTACGGTGTAATTCTGTGTTCATAACGCGCTATCAATCTATGCATGTTCCAGTTTCATTACGCGCAAGTTACGCCATGGCCGACAAACGAGCACTCGTGGACTCCAGAGCCACCAATAATTTCATACATCCGGACTTTGTCAAACGAATGAGGCTAGGCCTCAAAGAACTAGACCGTCACCGAAAGATCTGGAATATCGACGGCACACATAACAAAGGAGGCAAGATTACCCATTGTGTGGATCTAGAAGTACAAACCAAGGGAATCGTCAAGGAAATGAGATTCCTGGTAACCGACGTAGGAGGAGAAGACATCATACTGGGATACCCATGGTTGGCTACGTTCCAGCCCGACATTCAGTGGGCCACCGCCACCCTAAACGAAGCTGAATACCCCGTCGTCCTCCGAATCATCAACCCTACGAGACCTCAAATAGATCCGGTCATCGCCCGCTTAGTACTAGAAAAGCTGTTACTCCCCAACAAGCAAAAGATCGAGGAACAACTCGAAAGGGAATGTGACCTCGAAGGAACCCGCTTGCGAGCAACAATGTCAACAGAAATGGCCATCGAGGCCAAACAGTACACAGAAAAGAAAGCAGTCCCGGAAGAATATCAACGACATGTCAAAATCTTTAGCGAAGAAGAATCCAATCGATTCCCGCTGTCGAAACCCTGGGATCATGCAATCGACTTCAAACCAAATGCACCAGATACGATAGACTGCAAGGTGTACCCCATGAGCCAAGCAGAGGACAAAGCGTTGAAGGAATGGATAGACGAACAATTGGTCAAAGGATACATCAGACCCTCTAAATCCCCGTACGCATCATCATTCTTCTTCATCAAAAAGAAGGACAGAAAACTACGCCCCGTACAGGACTACAGGAACATCAACAACTGGACAATATGCAACCAATACCCACTCCCGCTCATCCCAGAACTCATAGCCGACCTTAGTGGAGCATTCATATTCACCAAACTGGATATTCGCTGGGGGTACAACAACATAAGGATCAAAGAAGGCGACCAGGAAAAAGCGGCATTCAAAACGAAATACGGACTTTTCAAACCCACAGTAATGTTCTTCAGGCTAACAAACTCTCCGGCAACCTTCCAAACCATGATGAACGAGATCTGCAAAGACCTCATTGCGTACCACGAGACCAAAGGCACAGTCATTAGGGTGTACATGGACGACATAGGCATAGCAACCCGATCCACGGAACAAGCACATATTGATGCAGTACACGACGTATTGGACCTCCTAGAAGAAAATGACCTATTCCTCAAACCGGAAAAATGCATCTTCCACGCCCCTAGCATCGATTACCTGGGGGTAATCATTGAAAAGGGGGTGACACGCATGGACCCCGTCAAAATCTCCGGCATCAAAGAGTGGCCAACCCCAAAAAACGTCAAACAGGTGCGATCATTCCTAGGCTTTTGCAACTTCTATTGCGCTTTCATCCGGAATTTTGCCACACATGCCCGCCCCCTCAACAAACTCACGCGCAAGGACACAGAATGGACATGGACAACAACGGAACAAGAAGCATTCGACAAAATCAAGAAGCTTGTCACGGAAGAACCAGTCCTCGCACACGCAGAGCTAAAAGACCAATTCGAACTAGAAGTAGACGCCTTGGGGTTTGCAGTAGGAGCAGTACTTCTCCAACGCAAAGCAGACGGCAAAAGACACCCCATCACATACTACTCAAACACCCTCAGCGCAGCGGAACGGAACTACGACATCTACGACCTAGAACTCCTGGCAATCGTGAAAGCACTCCGGAACTGGCGCCACTATCTAGCAGGATCGCCGCACAAGATCAAAGTTGTCTCGGATCACATGAACCTCCAATATTGGCGCTCCCCGCAAAAAATAAGTCGCCGAGTAGCCCGGGAAGTACTAGAACTATCAGAGTATAACATCGAGATTCACCACATTAAGGGAACGGCCAATGGACGAGCCGATGCCCTATCTAGACGCCCAGACTACGACCAAGGAGAAGGTGACAACGATCAAGTCATGGTACTACCCAACGAAATCTTCGTCAGGGCCGCAGCAATAGATACGATGGAAGATCCTCTCCGAATCAACGCCACCATCTCCGTACAAGAAATGGAAAAGGTAAACCCGGTATACGCCCAAGAAAACGACAAACTCCGCCCCTGGATAGACCCACATGGACTAAAGAAGATCAAAGACACCTGGTACAAAGATGGACGCTGAGTAGTCACGGGAGGACTCCTGGAAAAAAGAGAACTTATCAAAAACCACCACGACCCTCCCGTATACGGTCACCCAGGGATTAGCCGAACTATCAAACTTGTGGAGCGATATTACTGGTGGCCGGGGCTTAGGAACGACATCATGGACTATGTCAAGGGATGCGCCGACTGTCAACGTATCAAGGTCAACACTAAGGCCATCAGAGCGCCGCTGCGCCCAATATTCCCAAAACCCGAAGCTATGCCCTTTGAAACTATAGCACTCGATTTCATCACTAAACTTCCCGAGGCACAGGGTTGCGATACAATCCTTACGATAACAGACCATGACTGTACGAAGATGTCCCTATTCATCCCATGCCGAGAAGAAATATCGGCCGAAGGCACAGCCGCACTATATGTCAAACACGTATTCCCCCGATTCGGACTACCAGGGAAGATAATCAGCGACCGAGACCCCAGATTCGCCTCAAAGTTCACACGCGAATTGTGCAAACTCTTGGGGATCGAACAGAACATCTCGACGGCCTATCACCCGCGAACGGACGGACAGTCAGAACGCACGAATCAGTGGTTAGAACAATACCTAAGATTCTGGGTCAACGAACGACAGGACGACTGGATTCACTACCTCCCAATGGCTGAGTTCACACACAATAATTGGCCAAGCGAAACCACTAAAGAATCCCCTTTCCAGCTCCTCATGGGGTACAACCCCCGTGCCGATTGGACCGATAGGCCATCACCGATCCCACAGGTAGCGCTCAGGGTCAAACAGTTCAAGGAACTCCGACAGCGCGCGCAATCACTGATGATCAAAGCGCAGCAGGGGTGGATCAAGGTGAAAGATACACCCAAATTCCAAATCGGGGATCAAGTATGGCTAGAAGGACGCCACTTACGCACTCACCAACCAATGGTGAAATTAGCGGCACGACGCCACGGCCCTTTTAAGGTCGCTCAGGTGATGTCCGCAGTCAACTACCGCTTAGAACTTCCCACGCAATGGCAGATTCACCCAGTGTTCCATGTAGACCTCCTAACGCCTTATCGTGAAACGCCCACACACGGACCCAACTATCAGCGCCCACCGCCAGATCTGGTTGGCGGAGAAGAAGAATATGAAGTCGAGAAGATTCTGGACTTGCAGCGATTCGGCAGAAGTTGCAAATTGCAATACCTGGTCAAATGGAAAGGGTATCCGGACTCGGACAACCAGTGGGTCGATAAGGATGATGTATTCGCAGACAACGCGATAAGGGAGTTTAAAAATTCCAACCCCGCTCGCGAAGTACATATAAACGCAGGGAAACTCCAAGAGACGTCCCCATCCTCTTCCTCTCACACTCCCATCACTCATGCGATCCCAGTCCCCAGCCAACTTCCATTATGTCGTCGACACTGAACTACCCGCACCTTACCGAGTACAGTCCACGCCACCGTCACCCCTGTCGTCTGCCCTCGCCCTTCACCAACGAGGAGATCATCCTCCTTCCCCCGGGCCATCCCCAATTCCTTCGCCGACCCCCACTGTTTATTCCGAGACCAACCAGCCCAGTCGGCTCGCAAGCCAGTACGTCCCAACACGAGCGCCCACTCCAGCGGGTGACGAACAACAGGGGTATGTGCCCAGCCGACCCGTCTCTCCACCCGGACCCGACGAGGGCGGGGACCCGTACGACCCGGCGGAGCGCCTCGAGGCGCATCAATATTTACGTTATGCCACCCATCTTACCACAACACACTCGGAAACCCCCCCGCTTTGCGGACCCACCGGGGAAGCTATCACACTACCGACGCCATATCCACCTGCGCTTCGCCGCGATTCGAAAGAGGAACTTGTGCAGGAGGCCGAAAGTCGTGTGGAGACACCCCCTCCCAGGGGGTACCAGTTCAACAGGGGAGTCCATTACATTCCCTTCCAGATTCGAGACACTCAGGAACGT
This sequence comes from Lactarius vividus, assembly GCA_021527035.1. Classification (NCBI taxonomy): domain Eukaryota; kingdom Fungi; phylum Basidiomycota; class Agaricomycetes; order Russulales; family Russulaceae; genus Lactarius; species Lactarius vividus. The sequence goes on along the minus strand of JAKELG010000235.1, from coordinate 21,411 downwards.
CTTTGGCCGGCCCGGTATACTCAGCTCATCCTCACCGCCGACCCCTTCGTTCTGGCCTTCAGGGCCAGATGCAACCAGCAATACGGGAAGCCTGTCCATGCTGTCCCCTACTACAACGAACAGTCCTCTGCCCCCACTTACACCGACGACGACCTCACGTTCTTGCTCTCCAATGCAGGACTAGTTGACTCGGTCGACCAGGCGCTCCTTCACATGAAGGATGCGACCCTCATGGCCGAGGTCCACCGCTATCACTGTATGACGCTTGGATGGCGGGCGCAGCAACACCGACTGGCGGCAGAGCAGATGAAGTTGGAGCGCATAGAGATCGAACGCAACAGGTGTGTTGCCCGACTTCAGCGAGCGCATGCGATAGATCGCATCGAGAACGTCCGAGCTTCGCTCCATCGCGGACCCAAAGCGGAGCAAGACGCCAAGGAGATCGCCCACATCCGGACTCTCCGTGGAGTAGGCACCAACCCGCTGGCGATCATGCGTGGTCAAGCTGGGGCTTGACGCTGAAAAGGGGGTAATGTTACGTTGTGCCCGTGGACTGCCCGGCCCAGTTGTGGACTCTGACGTATACGCGATGACTCGGTATGTCAGGAGTAATGTGTCATGGACTTCAGATCTTGCTGCCTCGTGTTTAGGCTGCCTGATGATTCCTATTGTTGTACGTGATGAGGCTTACTATGCTGACTGATGTGTTCCATTGTTGTACGTGACTTCTATTACGATGACGACTGCACATTCTATTATTAGTTTACGCTACTTACGCTATTGGCTCGGTACAAGTTCAAGCGGAGCTAGAACTGACTCCCTTACTTGTATTTAAGTTCATAGTAGTACGGACCAGGATCCCCATCTTGGTCTTCTTCCAATACCACATCCTCTATTCATCTTCTGTGCTAGGGATTCGCATAGTCCCTAAGTGAATTAGCTCCGGTATATCCCTTTGACGACCAAGAAGGGATCCCCGTGACTTCATCTCCATCTTTTGTGTGAATGGTAGACCTGCCGACCGTTGTGTATCCGCCAAATACCATGTGTCACCTCGTATTCGAATACCTCAACTCGCGTACCGCTCGACCCACTCACTGCTATTACATTGTCGACAACCTTCGGTGGAGATATATTCGTAAAGTCCTGGAACCACCACCCAACGTACTGATCGCAGAAACCCTCTACACGTATCGAGACTCCGCAGGCACGTATTGGCCTCATCCCGCAGTGTTTCCCGGCTCCTCGGATAACCACAGATTCTACCCTCGAGGGAACCCACATTACAACAGCGTCTAAGTCAGACGAACGTCCGTGGTAGACGTAACACCTAGGCTGTGAGAAGAAATCGGAAAGGGCGTTATGCCACGTGAGTAGTGGGTGTTGTGATTGTAAGGAACGTGTTTGTGTAATGTGTGTGATGGCTCCGATGTCTTCGGAGAGGATGTATATATGTGACGGTGGGGCACGTGAGAACTCAGCGTTTATGATAACCGCTGACTTGGCTAAGCCAATCAGGACAGCGTCCGTGGTTTCCATTTCCGTCCCTAGAGTCCAGCTAAACGTGAGAGGGGGGCCCGACAGGTATGTGACGTGTACCGCGGCACCGCCTACGTGTTGTTGATCGCGCCGGCCTTTGTTAGAGACCGTGGCAGCAACTTTGATGATGGCCCTATTGGCGTCTGGTGGAAGGGTGTAGAGTTGGTCCACCAGTTGCTTTCGGGATTTGGGGTCAGAGACTCCCAAACAGCTGACACTGCTTGCCCAGTTGGGTACCTCCCAGGGAGCAATGGCCATTACGTCGACGGGGATAACCTTTGTCAGGTCTATCTGTTCCGCGAGAGCCTCCAAGGCAGTGGGGCGCTGTTTGTGTAATCCAGACCTTACGTGGAGTTTCTGGTTTGTCACCACCCCTCCATTGCTGGAGTGTGGGCCGCTCTGGACCACTAGTTCCTCCCCTTGCCTTTGTAGGGTCAAGAGTTGGGACGCGCAGGGAACACGGGCCAGTCTGAGCGCTGTGGAGGCAAGAAGTTTTTCCAAGTACTGCTTTGCTGGCAGTACTCGGGTGAGTTCATGTAAAGGTGCACGTGGTGCGGTTCTAAACGATCCAGAGATGACTTTTACCCCTATGTTAATTACCGCTTGTACTTTCTTGATGAGGCCAGCCTTGCGTTTGTTTGACATCCACAATTGGCTGCTGTATGATAGTACCGGCAAGCATACTGCGTTGAATACTAGGCGCCATGATGCGGTGGAGATACCACGGCGAGTATTGCCGAGGAGTTGAAGTGCTTTGATGGAAGCCCGTGCCCTGTTGCACATGTTGTCGATGTGTGGTTCCCATCGGAGTTTGTGGTTGAAGAAGAACCTGAGGTATCTGATAGTGGTGTTGGGTGTGATTGCGTAATATGTTTGGTGTGTCGGGTCGGGTAGGAGAAGGCGGTTGGGGGGGGGCACGGGCTTTCTGGAATAGGGTTTTGTGAAGTAGATTAGTTCTGTTTTATCCGGTTTGCACTCCAGGCTGGAGCGCCGCAACCAATCTTCGCACTGCCTATACCTTTCCCTGAGAGTGGAATTTACTTCTTCCCAGGTGTTGCCGTGGGCGAATATGAGACCGTCATCCACATACATACCTAAAGAAGAGTTGGTGTCGGGTGGAGTGAGCTTAAGGAGCGTGGATGTGTAATATGCTGATAATATTGGCGAGATGGGTGAGCCTTGCGGTGTGCCAAGGGGTTGGTCTGCTACTTTCGTCCGTCTTGCCATTAAAAGATAGTTGGACTTTGCGGTTGTCGAGGAAGGAGTTGATCCAGCCGGTGATCTCTTGAGGGAAGCCAAGGTTGCGGAGAGTTTGGATCATTCTAGGACGATGGACATGGTCGAAGAACCCTTTGATGTCGAACAAAAGGGCTCCACAAAGACGGTTTGATCTGAAGGATGCTTGGACATTGTGTAGAAGGGCGAAACCTGCGTGGACGAGTGGGCCCTAGTACCAAATTGTGTTGTCGGGAGGAGGTTATATCTGTCCGCCGCAAAAAGGAGGCGTCGGGCGATTACTTTTTCCATCAGTTTACTAACACATTCGATGAGAGAAATGGGTTGGTAAGATTTAGCGGCTAAGTAGTCACTCTTTCCCGGTTTGGGGATGACGACCACTGTGGCTTTTCGCCATTGTTGTGGGTGGTGTCCAGCTATGAGCATGCGGTTAAAGAGGTTAGTGACGTATACTTCGATCGCAGACCAAGCGAGTTTGAGGATGTGCCAGGATATTCCGGATTCTCCCGGGGCTGATTTATTGTCGGTCTCTTGCAAGCGTTCTTGTATTTCGTCGGGGTGTATGGGGTGGTGGTCTTGCGTAGGGACTTGGGGAGGGTCGTCCGATTGTGTTGGTAGGATGTCGGTTGTCGGTTCGACGAAGAACTTCCTTTTGAGGATTTGTCCTATTTCTTCATGACCGAAGACGATGTTCCCTTCTGTTGAGCGAAGGGCTGGTATACCGTTGATTTTTCTACCGTGTCTCCATTTTGCGGAGTCCCAGATTGAGAGTTGTTCGATCTGTTTGTCGTAAAAGAGTCTTTTGGCTTTACGCGAAGTTTTGGTGAACGCGTTGCTAGCTGCTTTATGCTCTGGTGAGTCTCTGGGGATAGATTTAACCCTTTCAAGGGCTTCGTGGCATTCATCGTTCCACCAAGGGTTTCCGTTTTCTTTCTGAGGACCTTTTACCTTAAAATGGAGTAGGGATGCAGATACTAGTGCGTTCTGGAGGTCGGTGGTGTCCTGGTCGATGTCTTGAGTCGACGTGGTGGACCTCACAGGTGGTAGTCTTGATTTGATTTCTTCGTGCCACTTTTCTTCTTCTTTGTCGGATTGGAAGGTAACAGCGAATGTTTGTCGGGGGTTTTGTTTTTCGCCTCAGTGTGTACCTTTGGTGATCCATTCGAAGTGGATGCCTGCGTGATCGGAACCCAAAGAGGCTTCCCAGTCGACGATAGGTGGCATAATGATAGTGTCCCGTGAGGCGTCGTTGGTCCAGATTAGATCTATGGTCGTATCTCTCTGGTTGTCAGTGCCGCGGCACGTGGGGACACCCTTAGTATTAGATAATGTAAAAAGTTGTGTTGCCATCCACTTGTTGAGCGGGCAGCACTAACAGCGAGGTAAAAGAGCAAAGAGCTAAGGGCAAACAAGTAACTTCAGAGATAGAAGGAACTCTGTTAGCAGCACTACACACCTAAGGGCAAACAAGTACTAAACTAATGTCAGCGTAAGGTAGAGAGGCTTAGAGTAAAGGGAACTTACACTTCAGAGATAGAAGGAACTCTGAAGTGTATGGGCGAAAACAGCAGTCCTTATATACAGGACGCTTAGCTAATAATGGTCTGTGCGCACTGGTGATTCAAACAAAATACACCTGGTCTGTGCGCCAGAGGGAGAAATGCCATTGGAGGGCAGAGAACAATAAACTCGCCTAAAGCGGTTAAGTACGGTATCTTAACAATGAGAACAATAAGAACCTAATAAGGATCTAAATAATAAAGATAAACAATAACCGGTCTGTATGAGTCTGGAAGTCCAAATGTAACCATAAGGGTTAGATACCGTGTAAGGGAATGACTCAATCATATCCCACGAGACATGTGACTTAAATCAGTCGCGTCTCAACATCCCTCCATGATAGAGGCAGTCCATGTTTAGGTAAGAATAGGTGGTAGATGGAGATGAGAGCGTGTGTCAAGTTTCAACAAGTTCTCAACATAAGAACTGTGCAAGAGTCTTATAGGAGTTCGGGATTGAGATCCCTAGATCACCTGACTTAAAGCATCATAAAGGACGACTTTTTGAAGTCCAGGGATTAACTCCATATAATGCAGAGAGAAAGGTCTCTCTTCTGCAGAGATAAGAGTGAATCTTATTCTGCCTTGACACTTCATCAGCAACCTTATAAATTAGGTCCATCAACCCGAATTTCTGATAGATGTGGATCCTGTCCACGATCTAACCTCTCCAAATCTAAACCATCCCAACATCATTAACCAGCTTCTCGAAGGTTTCTCTTGGTAGGGGCTTGGTGAGCCCGTCTGCTACCATGTCCTTCGTAGGGGTACGTATTAGGTCTATGACCTTGTTTTCTACGTATTCCCTTACAGCGTGGTGTTTGATGAGGATGTGTTTGGACCGTCTCCCTGTGACTGGATTTAGGGCTAGGTCTACAGCACCCTTGTTGTCACAGTGCAGAGGTATGGGGGAGGAATCCTCATACCCCAATTCCTCTAGGAATGTCCTATACCACTGAGCTTGGTTTGCAGCTTCGCAGAGGCTCATGTATTCAGCCTCTGTGGTGGACTGGGCGACCGTCTTTTGCTTTCTGGTGCACCAAGAGATGGCGCCATGTGCAAGTAGGTAGACGTAGCCCGAGGTGGAGTGGCGATCTTCCTGGTCTCCCCAGGAAGAGTCACAGTAGCCATGAAGGCCCACTCCATCAGTCCCTCCAGCATAGCATACTGATAAGTCCTTTGTTGTGTTTAGGTAAGCCAGTACGTATTTGGCTAGGTGCAAATGCTGCTGAGAGGGGTTGGAAGCGAATTGGCTGAGGCGCGCAACAGCGAATGAGATGTCGGGTCTGCTTCCAATCTGCGCATATAGCAGAGACCCAATTATCTGTTGATACTTCTTAATCTCAGAAGTAGAGGCTTGATCCTCATATTTGATCAAGTGAGCCTCAGCACCAGAGGGAAGAGGGGTGTATACTGGGTTGGAATCCCTCATTCCGAACCTTTCAACTATGTCTTTGATATAGTCTGATTGATTGATTTCCATAGTGCGGTTAGCACGATCTCTGGTGATGTTAACACCAAGATATGATTGGATTTCTCCCAAGTCGGTCATCTCGTATCGGCTAGATAGAGATGCCTTCAGATCATTGATCATGTCCATAGAGTTTCCCAGTATAGTGATATCATCTACATATAAGATGACGAAAAGTGATCCACCCCCCTCTTGGAGATGGTACACATATACTCCTGCATCAGAGTACGTCCACGTGAAGCCGAGTTCAGTAAGAACTCCATGGAACTGTAGATTCCATGCGCGGGAGGCCTGCTTCAGACCATAAAGGGCTTTCTGAAGCCAACACACCATGTGTTCAGAGCCAGCTGTGACGAAACCGACTGGTTGCTCCATGTAAATTTCCTCATCCAGTTCCCCATGCAGGAACGCCGACTTGACGTCCATCTGGTGGATTTCCCAATCCTCTAGCGTAGCTAACGCCAAAAGGAGTCGTAAAGACTCAAAACGGGCAACTGGAGAGAAGGTTTCGTCAAAGTCCACCCCCTCTAGTTGGGTGAACCCTTTTGCCACTAGCCTAGCACGAAAGCGTCCGTCTGCTTTCTTCTTAAAGACCCACTTGCATTTAACCACCTTCCTTCCAGCAGGAAGGGGCTCCAAATGCCAGACTTGTAGCTTTTCTAGGGCATCCAGTTCATACCGGCATGCCTCTTGCCACTCATCGGCGTGTTCAGACTCCATGGCCTGCTTAAAGGTCTGAGGGTCCCTGTAGCCAGGGGCCTCTGCCGCATTTAGCAGATCCATCATTGTAAGTCTGCTGCTACCCTGCATGAATTCGTCATTGTCCTCATTGTAGTAGCGAGGATTCTGACGCCTTGTCCTTGTGCTGCGTCTAGGACGAGGGGGCGAAGTCACCTGCTCAGTCCTCGGGCTTCTAGGGGTATCCCTAGGAGGACTGATTTCCCTATTGAAATTTGGGGCAGGGAGAGGCTGGGTCACCATAGGTGGCCAGTTTCGCCTTGAGTGTGAAGGAACAGGAGGTGAAGTAGCAGGGGGTGCAGATGGTGGAGTCTGGTAGATCGTCTGATCTATTGGAGCAGGGGTGGTGTTAGGTGGGGTGCTAGGCTGTTGAGTTTGCGGAGGGGGTACCTCCGGCACCTGTATAGTAGGGGGAGCCACATTGGTTGGTGGCGCCTGAGGTGCTGTGGCAACAGCTGGTAGAGGTTGATCAAGCACTCTTATGTATATTGTGCTGCCGGTGGAGTCAAAGACTTCCTGCTCCGGCACTGGTGTTGTATATTGGTGAGGGATCAAGTCACCACGGGACGGGAAGACGTCTTCGTCAAAAGTAACATCTCGTGAAGAGACGAAGCGTCGGCTATGTCTGTCCCATAATTTGTAGCCCTTTGAAAGGGCCTCATAGCCCACAAACACGGCTTCCTTTGCTTTAGGATCTAGTTTTTGCCGGTTGTGTTCTGGTACATGATAGTAGGCTTTGCAGCCGAATACTCTAAAGTAAGAGACATCTGGAATTGTACCATTCCAGAGCTCAAGCGGAGTTTTCCACTTATTAGAACGAGTGGGAGTGCGATTATAGATGTGCACAGCAGTCTCAACTGCTTGTTCCCAAAAACCAAGGCTAAGGCCTGCATGGTGTAGCATGCTGGTGCCTTTTTCCATAACCGTACGGTTAAAACGCTCGGCTCTCCCATTCTGTTGTGGAGAATACGGCATAGTGAGGCGATGCTCAATGCCCGCTTCCAGCAGTATGTGCTTGAGTTCATTGTTGACATACTCGCCACCTCTGTCAGAGTGTAAGGATTTGATGGGCTTGTTTAATTGTTTTTCAGCCCACGCCTTATAGTGTAGGAAGGCGTCCTTAAACTGATCTTTTGACTTCATGTATATGACGACTGCTGCTTTAGAGAAGTCATCAATGAAGGTGGCAAAGTATTTGTTCCCCTGTATAGAATTGCTCTGGAGGGGTCCAACTAGGTCACTATGAACTATTTCGAGGTGATCCTCGGCACGTTTCATGGAAGGAGGGAATGGAAGGCGGCTGGATTTGCCTAGTTCACAACCAAGGCAAGGGCCGGCTTCCACTGGGGCATTTGATATGACAAGGCCTTTTACGGCCTCAGGAGCATGCCTCTTCAGTGCTTCTTTGGACATATGGCCCATGCGCTTATGCCAGACATCTAGGCTAGCAGATGCAGTTACTTTGACTGTGTTTAATTTGTGACAGTCAAGCCAATAAAGATTGGCAGCCCGATGTCCTTCCGCAATAGTCTTCCCCTCATATCTGATTGCGAAGGAGGTGGAATCAAAAGATACTAGCGCCCCTTTATCTGCCAGGGCGCTGGTGGAGAGGATACGCGAGTGCGTATTTGGAAGGTGCAACACATTTGAAATTTTGAGGTCATAGCCTCTATTGGTTCGGATGGTGATTGTACCCGTCCCAGCACTCTTTAACAGAGAGCTATCACCAAGCAGAACTTCGACACCTTCGTGGGGTTCATAGGTGTCATAGTCTTCGATGTGTGGTGTAAAGTGTGTTGATGCTCCACTGTCCATCATCCATTTTGATCCCACTTGTGCGTGTTTAGCGCACATCATGTAAAGGGAGACTTGAGGTGCCTCATGCACCTCCTCTATTTTGCCAGAGCCATTAACTATAGTAAATAGTCGGCTCTTTGGTACTGGTACTGTATTCTGTATTCTATCTGCCGGTACAGCGTCCGGCGTCCCAATCATGGCGTTCTGGGCAGCTGTTACGCTCCGTAGGGCGCACTTCGGGAGATCGCACTCGACCGGTTTCCAAGGGATTCCTAACGACCTAGGTGTTGACTCGCTCTTGTTCTGTCGCTTGAGCTAGCGCTTGCTGTCGTTCTTGGTCTTCGAGGATAAGTCCGAAACGGACTATCTGTAGGACTCGGATAGCAACAAAGAGATAAAAGAAATGAATGACTTCGCTCGTATATGCTGAGCTTGCACGCTCAATCAATCGGTCACGTGATGGAAGGAGGAAAGGGGAACACCACTGTAGCAGAGGGGCAACTCCGAGGTCTGCGTAGGGTACGGACGCCGCTGTAATGCTGGACTAACTCCGAAGGCACGTAGGGCAGAGAGAAGAGGAGGTGGATTGAGAGCAAAGGGGACTCGGAAACTACTCGGACTAGGTTGTACGGACTATACAAGAAGTCAAAGCTACTGTCTAAGGTCGCTTCGACGTGCTACTTATACTCGTAGGGGGAGCTATTGGAACTCAGCTGAAACCCTAATACAACTGTTACATGAATGCTGCGGAAACTGCGGAACTGCAGAAAACACATGTCCAACGCCACTGATGGTGGCTGAAACATACAGTCCATGGGCGCATCAAGCCACAGGGACAAGGCACGGGAAAGTCAAGACAAATACAGTAACGGATCACAAACCAGGCACAATCGATAACACACGTTCCAATCCAGGCACAAGCTCATCTGGACTCTTCTGGTGCGTTCTAGCCAGGTCACATGCCAGGGTCACGTGACGGGCAATGACGTCATCGGGCGCTAATCTTCCGGACGTTGAGGTGGGTCTTGTGGGAACATGTACTGGGTGGCCAGTATGGCTGCGCGCAGGTGCAGTGCGCGACTCTGATGGAACTTCCAGAGGCGTTCCCTAGCCTCGGCTTCTTCGGCTGCTTGCGCATCGGCGTCTAACGGATCTCTTGCAGGACTCCAGGCAACGAACTGCACTGGAGACGAATCACGTGGCGGCGTAGTGGCGCGCTCTGGAGGGCCAAACGTAACAGCAGCCTTGCGCTGCTGCCCAGCTTTCCCCTTCTTGGCGTTCTCCTGGTCCCTCTTTAATTTGAAGCAGTCCGGTTTTTTATGACCGGACTTGTGACAGTAATGGTAGATAATGTCCGCCAAAGCGGAGCTGCCTGAATTGGGCAATGATTGCGCCTTTGGGGGGCGCGAACCAGAGGCCTGTTTGATAGGGGCCACCTTGTTAAGGGTGGCGGAGGGACCGGAGAGGCGTGATTCCTCGTTGATGAACCTATTGATCAGGTCCTGAGGAAGTAGATTTGCAGGGGGGCCAGTGGCCAGTATGGTGCCTGTGATAGTGGAATAGGAGGGGGGAAGCGCGTCTAAAAGTATGAAGGACATTTGCATGTCCGAGACCGCCATCCCATTCTCCTGAAGGGTATTCCTCAAGTCCAGCATTTTTTGGAGTTGAGGGAGGAAGGGGCGACCTTCCTGCAGCTTGGTATTGACCAAGCCTACCCATAAATTGAAAGTGGCCATAGAGCCAACTGCACCATACAACGCCTCTAACTGCACGAATTTGTCATGCACAGTTGGAAAGAGGACTTGGGACGTGATTCCTGATAGAACCTCTGTGGTGACAGATAGGTATAAGAGGCCAATAATGACCTCTTCCTGTTTGTTCCACAGGGCGATCATGGCCAGACCTGCATCCATTGGACCAGTGGGGCCAGCAACACCTGCAGCAAGGGCAGGGTGCTGGGGAACCGCACCAAGGTTGTCATGTGTGAGGTGCCTAGAGCAACCATTCATCAACATGAGGGACGTGAAGGTCTGCACCCAGGATTGCCAGTTGGTCCCATCCAACTTGGCGAGTTGGACGGAAGGGGGGAACGTAAGGTTGAATTGAGCCATTTGAGATGTTTAAAAATCTGGTTCCGAGGAGCAGTCAGAACCAGTCCAGATCTTGATAGGAAAAGTAGCGGTCCAGCCATAAGAGCGCTATAACTCCATAACACTCAAGGTGTCACGCCCCAGGTGTGCGACTTTGGGGGTACTACGTGGATAAAGTACTATGTAAATATATGAACCCCGTTTCCTGTCTGCTTGTTACCACGAGGACCTTGTAAGAAGGGCAAGCAGTCTTAGTGATAGCTTTAGTCAGGGTCAAGCAGAGTCACGTCTGAGGTACTTCCCGGCGAAGGGTTTCCCGGAGATCGCGTCCTAACCTTTAGGCCGTCCTCAGGGGCTACTCAGGTTCACTGGCAGACAGGTGGGGCAGTGCCCTAGAGAGGAGCCGGCAGCAAATTCCAGATAGAATGATGGGGATCAACTCCCACAACAATTCTAACTGTCGTCTGCGGAGTCTCTAGACCAGACCAATAAGGGTCTTAGCACTGATGTATAGTACTTTTACTTATAGTAGCGACCTCTAGTTGTATCAGAGGGAAGGACTTCTGGGTTTGACTATTAACCAGGCCTTCACACCCCTTAAAGAGACCCAGGTATTAACCGAGTATCTCCCAACCATTAAGGTGGCCTATAGCTGCAAGGGTCTTCCCCTATTGGCCTACTAAATCCGGACGAAAACCAGGTATGAGAAAATAAGTAGTGAGGAAATGCGCACAGGGGAACTTAAGGTCGCGTCTGCTGACTTAACAGCTCCCTAGCGCCTTTCGCGAGAACCTCCATAGGAGGCTAGCCAAAATGGCACGACAATCATAATTGCCGGTGGACAAGAAAGATGTGTGTCGAAAAAAGAGGATAGATGATGCTCACTGAGGGGATAAGATCAACAAGAGTTTGGTCGCAGAGAGAGCAAGTATGACACAAGGTAGATCTGGGTAACGGCTGTTAGTATGAGCATCCAGGGCCCATAACCTGTTGAGCGGGCAGCACTAACAGCGAGGTAAAAGAGCAAAGAGCTAAGGGCAAACAAGTAACTTCAGAGATAGAAGGAACTCTGTTAGCAGCGCTACACACCTAAGGGCAAACAAGTACTAAACTAATGTCAGCGTAAGGTAGAGAGGCTTAGAGTAAAGGGAACTTACACTTCAGAGATAGAAGGAACTCTGAAGTGTATGGGCGAAAACAGCAGTCCTTATATACAGGATGCTTAGCTAATAATGGTCTGTGCGCACTGGTGATTCAAACAAAATACACCTGGTCTGTGCGCCAGAGGGAGAAATGCCATTGGAGGGCAGAGAACAATAAACTCGCCTAAAGCGGTTAAGTACGGTATCTTAACAATGAGAACAATAAGAACCTAATAAGGATCTAAATAATAAAGATAAACAATAACCGGTCTGTATGAGTCCGGAAGTCCAAATGTAACCATAAGGGTTAGATACCGTGTAAGGGAATGACTCAATCATATCCCACGAGACATGTGACTTAAATCAGTCGCGTCTCAACACCACTCCTTGATAGTGGTGGCGTTGGATGTAGATGTGATGCCATAGGGGGACCATGAGTCAGAGTGAGCGTTGAAGTCTCCCATTATGATAGTGGGGACAGTCGGATCAGTGTCCATACTTATCAGGTACTGAAGCGCTGATTTGTCTTCAACGTCATTGTAGAAGTTGATGATTCGGATATTATGGTCTTTGATATGGACGTCAATTACCATGATGCAAGGGTGGTGGCATAAGTCTAGACGCGGTATAATACGCGCTGGGTGGTGTCTGTATTTAGAAGCAGTGCGTGAGTATTTGCGGGTGTAGATCATTACTTTGGCTCGTTTAGAGCCGGAGAAGTATGGATAGTGGCAGTCCCATTTTCGATTACTTACTCCTCCTAGGACATCCACTCCTTCCCTGTGTTGGTCATTGCATGCGGTGCCTATAGTGTCAAACCAAGGTTCTTGAATACATATAATATCGTGTTGGGAGTTGGTTTCTAAGAGAGCATGTGATGAGGCGTTTCTGCGCCTCATATTTACCGATAATATGGTTGTATGATGCATATTAAATGACGCAGTTGGAGGGGTCCGGTGTGATCGTTTTGATTGTGTTCCGGACCGTCTCCCACTGTTCTGACTGTGTCATAGTGTGTAGTGGATTATGTTAGCGACCATATCAATGAGGACAGGAGAAATCATCAACACGGGTTCATGTATGGATAGAAGCAATTCCACTGCCTTGAGTTTGATGGTCTTCTGTTGGCGGAGTTCTTCAGGGGTGGGTGGTGGCACGAAGACTTCGTCCAGGCCCGCGAGATATTGTTCGCGGGGGAGGACATGGTAGAAGTACATCTTCGGGGTGATGTCCACCAAATTGTCGTTGTCTTCAGAGTGTTGTTGGCGGATACTGTCGATTACTATCTGGGGGTTTACATTCGTGTCAGTATGGGTAATATGTTCAACAATGTCGTTGGCGGTTAGAGGGAGGCCGTATTTGGCTGCGCAGCGCGCTGCCATGCTGTCAAGACCTTTGAAACTGCCATCACCATTACCTCCCCATTGTTTGTCGAGGTTATAAAGGGTGTCGATGGCGTTGTTATCACCTTCTATGTTAGCAATATGTTTGAAGGCTTCTTGTGTTTCTTGAATGGTTGTGACGTGTACGTTATAGAAAACTGGGATATCTCTCCACAATGGGAGGTGTCCCGAGGGAATATATGTGGGTTGGTAGGATGGGAGTACGTTGTCGAAGTTGGTAGCGGCGGTGAAGGGTTTTGGGGTGGATTGGGATGTGATCGGGCGAGCTGGGACCTTGCTTCGCTGAACTCCGGAGCCCGGAACCTTGCTGTTGGCCATTTGTTTGTTTTTCGTGGCACGTGTTCTACGGTGTTTAGAAACCGTTGTGAAGCCATCATTGTCAGCGGGAGGCCGAACCTTGGAGGAGCTACCTGCAGTCGGCTGCTCAGTCATGGACTGAGGGCCCGGGGGTAGCGTCTCCTTCTCCTTGCCCTTGGCAGAGGGTTTGGAAGCGGTTGGGACTATCGGCTTATTAGCGGATGGGGTTGCGAGTGTGGGAGGTGCGAAGTTGAGTTTAGCGGGGCAGTTTACGGAGCGGGCGTTATGTGCTCCTTTACAGTTGATACAAGGGAATCGACACCTGCATACACCCGCGTCGATGTGTTCATTTGAGCGAGGGCAATGGAAGGGGTGGCTGGCTCTGGAGTGGGCTCCTTCGCATATATGGCAAACTATACTGTTGGGTGGGACTTTACAGGTCGTTGAATCGGTGGCGTGGCCGATGCGGTGGCATCTGCCGCACATAATCACTGTTGGGCTGTCTCCAGTGATAACGATCTTGCAATGTTCTCTGAACATAAAGATCCCGTCCCAGGTGACTTTGGGTGAGAGGATTCTTTGTTCGTCGGCAAAAGCAAACTGGACGGTAGAGGAAGACTTGTTTGAGATGTTGTTGATGTTTCCCTGCCAAAAAGGTGGGATACAGAGGATGGTGTCCTTGAAAGATTCGTTGCAGCGTAGTTCGTCGATGAGGTCATCACTCGAGAACACAACGCCTTCCGCATCTGTGGTAGGGACATTACGGATTTGTGCAAAGCTCCATCTGTCGTTAGGGATGACGTTCCCGCATTGGAGGGAGCCGATGAGGGCTTTGCGGTACGGGTAGATGTTTTTGAAGGGGATGTCGCCTGCAATTTGGTATACGAAATTATGGGATTGTTGGTTGTTGGACCATCGTCCTCCTAGGAGGACGATGGGGTTTGCCATGATCTTTTCTAATTCCGATCGGGCATTGTTAACTATGACTGACGGAGGGATGGCGTGAATGTTCTCCTCTAGCGTGGTGTCCGCTACTCCCCTGCCTCTGAGGACGGTAATCTCCATGATGTTCTTAGATTTGGTTTTGGTAGGGACACGTGGTTTCCCAGTTGCCGTTCGGTTCGATTCAGACAGTGCCTGTTTGGCGGTGGTCTGGTTGTTGGAATGTTGTTGAACCGCCTTTCCTGTGACTATAGCTGACCATTTAGGTGGGAGTATGGTGGTGGGGGTAGGGCGTGTGGAACGGTTGACCGGTGGGGGAGCAGGAGTGGTCTCAATTGGAGTGTCCGAGGTGGACGGGGCGGGGGTGCTGTCGTCAACTCGGGCTGGTGGGCTCGGAGTCTCAGTCACCTTGGCCGTCTTACTTTCCGCAGGGGTAACAAGTGGGTCTGCCAACCTCGCCTGTTTGCCTTTGGATTTCTGACCCTCTTTCTTCGCTTCGAGACTGTCGGTGATGCGCTGGTCTTGCGCGTCAAGTCTGGTCTCTAGGTGGGTGATTGTGCCTTGTATAGCTCAGAGCAAACAGACAAGCTCACCCTCATCAGCAGCCTGGGGAGGCGCGGACGTGAGGGGTGCTGCGAGTCTGGATGGCGAGTACACAAGGGTCACAGGGATGGGAGCTGACAGATCAGAGGACCTGGTCAGTGGTTGTTCGGGTTCAACAACCGGGAGTGATGATGTGTGAGGAGCAGTTTCCGTATCGCGGTTGGGCGCGTGCATGGATGCCTCTATGCCTCTGTTATTGGCTGTTAATCGGGACTGGAGATTGTCCAGGGGTTCGTCCTCTTCCATAGGTGATGGGATCGCGGAAGGGGGAAGAGGGGTGTTTTCTGGTATGAAAAGGTTTGGTTGGGGGAGTGGTTGGTGTGTCTGTGTTGGTGAATCGCCTGTCCGGACGCGTTTGACTCGGACAGGGGTAGGTGTGACATTTGGATCCGGAATAAGCGCGTTTGTAGTCAGCCTCAGGGGGGTCTGAGCGTGTTCAACGGAAGTGTGCCTAGATGCGGTTCTTGAGGGAGCGCGAGAGGTTGCTCTCGATGAGGGGCACGATGAAGAAAGCCACTCAAGCACTGCCTCCTCGGGGTTCGGGTTGGTTTGGTAAGTGTAACGTCTACCACGGACGTTCGTCTGACTTAGACGCTGTTGTAACGTGGGTTCCCTCGGGGATGAAACCTGTGGTTGTCCGAGTGTTCAGGGAAGACTGCGGGATGAGGCCAATACGTGCCGGTTGAGTCTCTGTAAGTGTACAACGGTTCTTGAACGGGGACGTCCGGGGGTGGGAATGGAACTCTGCGGATGTATTCCCAGTTGAGGTTGTCGACAATGTAATAGCAGTGAGTAGGACGAGCGGTACGCGAGTTGAGGTATTCGAATATGAGGTGACACGTGGTACCAGGTGGGTAAGTCACGATCGGTTGATCTACCATTCACGAGGGAAGATGGAGATAAGGTCACGGGGATCCCTTTCAGTCTCGAAGGGATATGCCGGAGCTAGTTCACTTAAGGACGCTACGAGTCCTTAGCTCAGAAGATGAGTGAAGAGTGGTAATTGAAGAAGACCAAGATAGGGATCCTGGTCTACAGTACTACGCGTTTAAATACAAGTAAGGAAGCTAGTTCCAGCTCCGCTCAAACTTGTAGGTAACCAATAGCGTAAGTAGTGTAATCTAATAATAGAATGCGCAGTCGTCGTCGTAATCCGAAACACGTACAACAATAGAACATCTGTTACGCTCCGTAGGGCGCACTTCGGGAGATCGCACTCGACCGGTTTCCAAGGGATTCCTAACGACCTAGGTGTTGACTCGCTCTTGTTCTGTCGCTTGAGCTAGCGCTTGCTGTCGTTCTTGGTCTTCGAGGATAAGTCCGAAACGGACTATCTGTAGGACTCGGATAGCAACAAAGAGATAAAAGAAATGAATGACTTCGCTCGTATATGCTGAGCTTGCACGCTCAATCAATCGGTCACGTGATGGAAGGAGGAAAGGGGAACACCACTGTAGCAGAGGGGCAACTCCGAGGTCTGCGTAGGGTACGGACGCCGCTGTAATGCTGGACTAACTCCGAAGGCACGTAGGGCAGAGAGAAGAGGAGGTGGATTGAGAGCAAAGGGGACTCGGAAACTACTCGGACTAGGTTGTACGGACTATACAAGAAGTCAAAGCTACTGTCTAAGGTCGCTTCGACGTGCTACTTATACTCGTAGGGGGAGCTATTGGAACTCAGCTGAAACCCTAATACAACTGTTACATGAATGCTGCGGAAACTGCGGAACTGCAGAAAACACATGTCCAACGCCACTGATGGTGGCTGAAACATACAGTCCATGGGCGCATCAAGCCACAGGGACAAGGCACGGGAAAGTCAAGACAAATACAGTAACGGATCACAAACCAGGCACAATCGATAACACACGTTCCAATCCAGGCACAAGCTC
The DNA here is from genome assembly GCA_021527035.1 of Lactarius vividus. Taxonomy (NCBI): domain Eukaryota; kingdom Fungi; phylum Basidiomycota; class Agaricomycetes; order Russulales; family Russulaceae; genus Lactarius; species Lactarius vividus. The sequence goes on along the minus strand of JAKELG010000235.1, from coordinate 4,703 downwards.
ATCTGGACTCTTCTGGTGCGTTCTAGCCAGGTCACATGCCAGGGTCACGTGACGGGCAATGACGTCATCGGGCGCTAATCTTCCGGACGTTGAGGTGGGTCTTGTGGGAACATATACTGGGTGGCCAGTATGGCTGCGCGCAGGTGCAGTGCGCGACTCTGATGGAACTTCCAGAGGCGTTCCCTAGCCTCGGCTTCTTCGGCTGCTTGCGCATCGGCGTCTAACGGATCTCTTGCAGGACTCCAGGCAACGAACTGCACTGGAGACGAATCACGTGGCGGCGTAGTGGCGCGCTCTGGAGGGCCAAACGTAACAACATCAGTCAGCAGGCCTAATCACAACCACGTACAACAATAGGAGTTATCAGTCAGCCTGATACGAGGTAGTAAGATCCGAAGTCCATGACGTATTACTGCTAACATGCCGAGTCATCACGAACACGTTAGAGTTCACAACCGGTCCGGGCTGTTCGAGGACGAAACGTAACATCACCCCCTTTTCAGCGTCAAGCCCCAGCTTGACCATGCATGATCGCAAGCGGATTGGTGCCTACTTCATGGAGGGCTCTGATACGAGCGATCTCCTCGGCATCCTGATGGGCCTTGGGCCCGCGGTGGAGCGAGGCCCGAACATTCTCGATGCGGTCCACTGCATGTGCTTGTTGGAGTCGAGAGACACACCTGTTGCGCTCGATTTCTATGCGCTCCAATTTCACCTGCTCCGCCGCCAGTCGGTGTTGCTGTGCCCGCCATCCAAGCGTCATGCAGCGGTAGCGGTGGACTTCGGCCATAAGCGTCGCGTCCTTCATATGAAGGAGCGCTTGGTCGACCGAGTCGACTAGTCCCGCATCGGAGAGCAGGAACGTGAGATCGTCGTCGGTGTAAGCGGGGGCAGAGGACTGTTCGTCGTAGTAGGGGACGGCGTGGACGGGTTTGCCGTACTGTTGATTGCAGCCGTTGCGGAAGGCCAGCACGAAGGGGTCGGCGGTGAGGATGAGTTGAGTAAAACGGGCTGGCCAAAGACGTTCCTGAGCGTCTCGTATCTGAAAAGGGATATAATGGACTCCCCTGTTGTATTGGTACCCCCTGGGCGGGGGTGTCTCCGGCCGATCTTCGGTCTCCTGCACATGTTCCTCTGCTTGATCTGCTCGAAGCGTGGGTGGATGTGCCGTCGGTAGTGTGATAGCTTCCCCGGTGGGTCCGCAAAGCGGGGGGGTTTCCGAGTGTGTCGTGGTGAGATGGGTGGCGTAACGTAAATATTGATGCGCTTCGAGGCGTTCCGCTGGGTCATACGGGTCCCCACCTTCGTCGGGTCCCGGCGGGGACGCTGGTTGACTGGGCACATAGCCTTGTTCGTCGCCCGCTGGGGTGGGCACTCTGGTTGGAACGTAGTTGCTCCTGAGATGACTGGGCTGGTCGGTCTCGGAATAAAGAGTGGGGGACGGCGAAGGAACTCGGGATGACGCGGGGGAAGAAGGACGACTTCCTCGTTGGTGAAGGGCGAGGGTAGACGACAGGGGTGACGATGGCGTGGACTGTACTCGGTAAGGTGCGGATAGTTCATCGTGGACGACATAGCGGAAGTTGACTGGGGAAGAGGGTCTCATAAGTGGGGAGTGAAGTGAAGGAGGGAGATGGGGACGTCTCTTGGGATTTCCCTGCGCTTATATGTGTTTCCCGCGCGGGGTTGGAATCTTTAAACTCCCTTATCGCGTCATCGGCGAATACGTCATTCTTGTCAACCCATTGGTTATCCGAGTCTGGGTATCCCTTCCATTTGACTAGATATTGGAGTTTGCGACTTCTGCCGAATTGCCGAGAGTCTAGAATCTTCTCGACCTCGTATTCTTCTTCGCCACCAACTAGATCCGGCGGTGGGCGCTGATAGTTGGGTCCGTGCGTGGGTGTTTCGCGGTAGGGCGTAAGAAGATCCACATGGAATACTGGGTGAATCTGCCACTGTGTGGGAAGTTCTAATCGATAATTGACTGCGGACATCACCTGAGCGACTTTGAAAGGGCCGTGGCGTCACGCCGCTAATTTCGCCGTTGGTTGATGCGTGCGTAAGTGGCGTCCTTCTAACCACACTTGATCCCCTATCTGGAATTTGGGCGTATCTTTGGCCTTGATCCACCCCTGCTGCGCTTTGATCATCAGTGATTGCGCGCGTTGGCGGAGCTCTTTGAATTGTTTGATCCGGAGTGCCACTTGTGGAATTGGTGATGGTCTATCGGTCCAATCAGCGTGGGGGTTGTACCCCATAAGGAGCTGGAAAGGGGATTCTTTAGTGGTTTCGCTCGGCCAGTTGTTATGCGTGAACTCAGCCATGGGAAGGTAATGAATCCAGTCGTCTTGTCATTCGTTGACCCAGAATCTCAAATACTGCTCTAGCCATTGGTTCGTGCGTTCCGATTGCCTGTCAGTTCGTGGGTGATATGCGGTGGAGATATTTTGCTCGATCTTCAGGATTTTGCACAGCTCGCGTGTGAATTTTGAGGCGAACCTGGGGTCTCGATCACTGATTATCTTGCCGGGCAGTCCAAATCGGGGGAACACGTGTTTGACGTATAGTGCGGCCGTTCCTTCGGCTGATATTTCCTCTTGGCATGGGATGAACAAGGACATCTTTGTACAGTCGTGGTCCGTTATTGTGAGAATCGTGTCGCAGCCCTGTGCTTCGGGAAGTTTAGTGATGAAATCAAGTGCGATAGTTTCAAACGGCATAGCTTTGGGTTTTGGGAATATTGGGCGTAGTGGCGCTTTGATGGCCCTGGTATTGACCTTAATCCTTTGACAGTCGGCGCATCCCTTGACATAGTCCGTAACCTTGTTCCTTAGACCTGGCCACCAATAGTATCGTTCTACGAGTTTGATGGTTCGGCTAATTCCTGGGTGTCCGTATACTGGAGGATCGTGATGGTTCTTGATGAGTTCTCGCTTTTCAAGGAGTCCTCCTGTTACTACCCGTTTTCCATCCTTGTACCAGGTGCCTTCGATCCTTTTTAGTCCGTGCGGGTCTATCCAGGGGTTGAGCTTGCCGTCATCTTGAGCATACACCGGATTTATCTTTTCCATTTCTTGTACTGATATGGTGGCGTTGATTCGGAGAGGATCTTCCGTTGTATCTATTGCTGCAGCCCTGACGAAAATGTCATCGGGTAATACCGTGACTTGGTCGTTGTCTCCTTCTCCTTGGTCGTAGTCTGGGCGTCTAGATAGGGCATCGGCTCGTCCATTTGCCGTTCCCTTGATATGGTGAATCTCGATGTCGTACTCAGAGAGTTCTAGTACTTCCCGTGCCACTCGGTGACTTATTTTTTGCGGAGAGCGCCAGTATTGGAGGTTCATGTGATCCGAGAATACTTTGATCTTGTGTGGGGATCCTGCTAGGTAATGGCGCCAGTTTCGAAGTGCTTTGACAATTGCTAAGAGTTCGAGATCATAGATGTCGTAGTTCCGTTCTGCGGCACTGAGGGTGTTTGAATAGTAGGCAATAGGGTGTCTCTTGCCATCCTCCTTGCGTTGGAGCAACACTGCTCCTACTGCAAATCCTGATGCGTCTACTTCGAGCTCGAATTGATCTTCTAGTTTGGCGTGTGCGAGAACTGGTTCTTCCGTGACGAGCTTCTTGATTTTGTCAAACGCTTCTTGTTCCGTTGTTGTCCATGTCCATTCCGTGTCCTTCCGTGTAAGTTTGTTGAGGGGGCGGGCGTGCGTGGCAAAGTTTCGAATGAAAGCGCGGTAAAAATTGCAGAAGCCTAAGAACGATCGCACCTGTTTGACATTTTTGGGGTTTGGCCAATCTTTGATGCCGGAAATTTTGACGGGGTCCATGCGTGTCACCCCCTTTTCAATGATTACCCCCAGGTAATCAATGCTGGGTGCGTGGAAGATGCATTTTTCCGGTTTGAGGAACAGGTCGTTTTCCTCTAGTAGGTCTAGGATATCGTGTACCGCGTTGACGTGTGCTTGTTCCGTTGACCGAGTGGCTATACCTATGTCATCCATATATACTCTGATGATCGTGCCCTTGGTTTCATGGTATGTAATGAGGTCTTTGCAGATTTCGTTCATCATGGTTTGAAAGGTTGCCGGCGAATTGGTTAGCCTGAAAAACATTACCGTTGGTTCGAACAGTCCGTATCTTGTTTTGAACGCTGCTTTTTCCTGGTCGCCCTCTTTGATCCTTATGTTATTATAGCCCCAACGGATGTCCAATTTGGTGAATATGAACGCTCCGCTTAGGTCCGCGATGAGTTCCAGGATGAGTGGAAGGGGATATTGGTTGCGTATCGTCCAGTTGTTGATACTCCGGTAGTCCTGTACGGGTCGTAGTTTTCCGTCCTTCTTTTTGATGAAAAAGAATGATGATGCGTACGGGGATTTGGAGGGTCTGATGTATCCTTTGGCCAGTTGTTCGTCAATCCATTCCTTGAGTGCCTTATCTTCCGCTTGACTCATTGGGTAGACCTTGCAATCGATCGTGTCTGGTGCGTTTGGTTTAAAGTCGATGGCGTGGTCCCATGGTTTCGAGAGCGGGAAACGGTTGGATTCTTCTTCGCTGAAGATCTTGACGTGCCTTTGATATTCCACTGGGACTGCCTTTTTCTCCGTGTATTGCTTGGCTTCAATGGCCATTTCTGTTGACATTGTTGCTCGCAGGCGGATGCTTTCGGGGTCACATTCTTTTGCGAGTTGCTCCTC
>JAKELG010000234.1:0-58735 GCA_021527035.1 Lactarius vividus | reverse complement strand
GCAGCGTTCAAAACGAAATACAGACTTTTCGAAAAACCAGTAATGTTCTTCGGGCTAACCAACTCACCGGCAACGTTTTCCAAACCATGATGAACGAGATCTTGCAAAGACCTCATCGCAACCACGAGACCAAAGGCACGATCATCAGGGTATACATGGACGAATAGGCTAGCCACCCGATTTACAGAACAGCACATATCAATGCAGTACACGATGTTCTGGACCTATTAGAAGAAAACGACCTATTCCTCAAACTGGAAAAATGCATCTTCCACGCAACCAAGCATCGATTACCTGGGGGTAATCATGGAAAAGGGGGTGACACACATGGACCCCCATCAAAATTTCCGGCATCAAAGACTGGCCCAAACCCCAAAAACGTCAAACCGGTGCGATCATTCCTAGGCTTTCTGCAACTTTTACCGCGCTTTCATTCGAATTTTGCCTACCACGCACGCTCGTCCCCTTAACAAAACTCACACGAAAAGACACGGAATGGACATGGACAACAACAGAACAAGAGGCATTCGACAAGATCAAGAAGCTCGTTAACGGAAGAACCAGTCCTCGCACACGCCATGCTTAGAAGATCAATTCGAACTCGAAGTAGACGCTTCAGGATTTGCAATCAGAGCCGGTACTGCTCCAACGCAAAGGAAGACGGCAAAAGACACCCTATCGCCTACTATTCAAACACTCTCAGCGCAGCAGAACGGAACTACGACATCTACGACCTGGAACTTCTAGCAATTGTCAAGGCACTTCGAAACTCGGCGCCACTACCTGGCAGGATCCCCACACAAGATCAAGTATTCTCGGACCACATGAACCTCCAGTATTGGCGCTCCCCGCAAAAGATAAGTTGCCAAGTAGCAAGGGAAGTACTAGAACTCTCAGGAATATGATATCGAGATCCACCACATCAAGGGAACGGCAAACGGACGAGCCGACGCCCTATCTAGACGCCCAGATTACGACCAGGGAGAAGGGGATAATGACCAAGTTACGGTACTACCCGATGACATCTTCGTCATGGGCCGCAGCAATAGATAACGACGGAAGATCCTCTCCGAATCAACGCCACCATATCAGTACAAGAGATGGAAAGACCAATCCGGTATACGCTCAGGACGACGACAACCACTCCGCCCCTGGGTAGACCCACACGGACTAAAGAAGATCGAAGGCACCTGGTACAAAGACGGACGATGGGTAGTAACAGGAGGACTCCTTGAAAAGCAAGAACTCGTCAAGAACCATCACGACCCTCCAGTATATGGACACCCAGGGATTAGCCGAACCATCAAACTCATAGAACGATATTACTGGTGGCCGGGTCTCAGAACGAAGTCACGGACTACGTCAAAGGATGCGCCGACTGTCAAAGAATCAAGGTCAACACCAGAGCAATCAAGGCACCGCTGCGCCCAATTCCCAAAACCCGAAGCTATGCCCTTTGAAACTATTGCGCTCGATTTTATCACTAAACTTCCAGAAGCACAGGGCTGCGATACGATCCTCACGATAACGGATCATGATTGCACGAAGATGTCCCTATTCATCCCATGCCAAGAAGAAGTATCGGCAGAAGGAACGGCAGCCCTCTACGTCAAACATGTGTTCCCCAGATTCGGCCTGCCCGGAAAGATCATCAGCGATAGAGACCCTCGATTCGCGTCAAAGTTTACGCGCGAACTGTGCAAGATTCTAGGTATCGAACAAAACATCTCCACGGCCTATCACCCCGCGAACCGACGGACAATCGGAACGCACAAACCAGTGGCTGGAGCAATACCTGCGATTCTGGGTCAACGAACGACAAGACGATTGGATACACTATCTCCCCATGGCTGAGTTCACCCATAACAACTGGCCCAGCGAAACCACTAAGGAATTCCCCTTTCCAGCTCCTTATGGGATACAACCCCCGCGCTGATTGGACCAATAGGCCATCACCAATTCCGCAGGTGGTGCTCAGGGTCAAACAGTTCAAGGAACTCCGACAGCGCGTGCAGTCATTGATGATCAAAGCGCAGCAGGGGTGGATCAAGGCCAAAGATACGCCCAAGTTCCAAATTGGGGACCAAGTGTGGTTAGAAGGACGCCACTTACGCACCCACCAACCAACGGCGAAACTGGCGGCAAGACGCCACGGCCCATTCAAGATTGCTCAGGTGATGTCCGCAGTCAATTACCGCCTAGAACTTCCCACGCAGTGGCAGATCCACCCAGTGTTCCATGTGGACCTTCTGACGCCTTATCGCGAAACACCCACGCACGGACCAAATTATCAACGCCCACCACTGGATCTAGTTGAAGGCGAAGAAGAATACGAAGTCGAGAAGATTCTAGACTCTCGGCGATTCGGCAGAAGTCGCAAACTACAGTATTTGGTCAAATGGAAAGGATATCCGGACTCAGACAATCAATGGGTCGATAAGGATGATGTATTCGCAGACGACGCAATTCGGGAATTTAAAAATTCTAACCCCGCCCGCGAAACGCATATAAGCACGGGGAGATCCCAGGAGACGTCCCCATCTCCCTCCTTCACTTCACTCCCCACTTATGAGGCCCTCTTCCCCAGTGAACTTCCGCTATGTCGTCAACGACGAGCTATCCGCACCTTACCGAGTACAGTCCACGCCATCGTCACCCCTGTCGTCTACCCTCGCCCTTCACCAACGAGGAGATCGTCCTCCTTCCCCCGGGCCATCCCCAATTCCTTCGCCAACCCCCACTGTTTATTCCGAGAGCAACCAGCCCAACTATCTCGGGGACAACTACATCCCGACCAGAGCGCCCACTCCAGCGGGCGACAAACAGGGCTACGTGCCCAGCCGACCCAACTCCCCACCGGGACCCGACGAAGGCGGGGACCCGTACGACCCAGCGGAGCGCCTCGAGGTGCATCAATATCTACGTTACGCCACCCATCTCACCACGACACACTCGGAAACCCCCCCACTTTGCGGACCCACCGGGGAAGCTATCACACTACCGACGCCACATCCATCCGCGCTTCGCCGCGATCCGGAGGAGGAATCTGTGCAGGAGGCCGAAAGTCGTGCGGAGACACCCCCTCCCAGGGGGTATCAGTTCAACAGGGGAGTCCATTACATTCCCTTTCAGATTCGCGACGCTCAGGAACGTCTTTGGCCCGCCCGGTATACTCAGCTCATCCTCACTGCCGACCCCTTCGTCCTGGCCTTCAGAGCCGGGTGCAATCAGCAATACGGGAAACCCGTCCACGCCGTCCCCTACTACGACGAGCAGTCCTCTGCCCCCTCTTACACCGACGATGACCTCACGTTCCTGCTCTCCGATGCAGGACTAGTCAACTCGGTCAACCAGGCGCTCCTTCACATGAAGGACATGACTCTCATGGCCGAAGTCCACCACTACCGCTGTATGACGCTAGGATGGCGCGCCCAGCAACACCGGCTAGTGGCGGAGCAGATGAAACTGGAGCGCATAGAGATCGAGCGCAACAGGTGTGTCGCCAGACTTCAGCGAGCGCATGCGATAGACCGCATCGAGAACGTCCGGGCCTCGCTCCATCAAGGGCCCAAGGTGGAGCAGGATGCCGAGGAGATCGCCCGCATCAGGGCCCTTCACAAAGTAGGCACCAACCCGCTCGCCATCATGCGTGGTCAAGCTGGGGCTTGACGCTGAAAAGGGGGTGATGTTACGTTCCATCTCGGACTGCCCGGCCCAATTGTGGACTCTGACGTATTCACGATGACTTGGTATGTCAGGAGTAATGTGTCATGGACTTCGGATCATGTTGCCTCGTGTTTGGATGACTGATACTCGCTATTGTTGTACGTGATTGTGATTTGATCTGCTGACTGATGCTTCTTATTGTTGTACGTGTTTCGAGTTACGATAACGACTGCGCATTCTATTATTAGGATACGCTACTTACGCTATTGGTTACTTACGAGTTTGAGCGGAGCTGGAACTAGCTCCCTTACTTGTATTTAAGCTCGTAGTAGTACGGACCAGGATCCCCATCTTGGTCTTCTTCCGAATACCACATCTTCTACTCGTCTTCTGTGCTAGGGACTCGCGGTGTCCCTAAGTGAACTAGCTCCGGCATATCCCCTGTGACCAAGAGGGATCCCCGTGACCTTATCTCCATCTTCCTCGTGAATGGTAGATCAGCCGACCGTGACTTATCCGCCTGGTACCACGTGTCATCTCATCTTCGAATATCTCAACTCGCGCACCGCTCGACCCACCCACTGCTATTACATAGTCGACAACCTCGAGTGGGAGTACATCCGCAAAGTCCCCAGTCCACCTCCGAACGTCCCCATCCAAGAGACATTATACACCTATAGGGACTCCACCGGCACGTATTGGCCTCATCCCACAGTCTTTCCTGAGCACTCGGACAACCACAGGTTTCATCCCCGAGGGAACCCACATCACAACAGCGTCTAAGTCAGACCAACGCCCGTGGTAGGCGTTACACCAGGGAAGTACTAGAACTTTCGGAATATGACATCGAGATTCACCACATCAAGGGAACGGCAAACGGACGAGCCGACGCTCTATCCAGACGCCCCGACTACGATCAAGGAGAGAACGATAACAAACAAGTCACGGTCCTCCCGGATGAAGTCTTCGTCAGAGCGGCAGCGCTAGACACCATGGAAGATCCCCTCCAACTCAATGCCACCATATCAGTACAGGAAATGGAAAAGGTAAACCCGGTATATGCCCAAGACATCGATAAACTCCATCCCTGGGTTGACCCACATGGACTAAAGCAAGTTGGAGACACATGGTACAAAGACAGACACCGCGTAGTCACGGGGGGACTCCTGGAAAAGAGAGAACTCATTAAGAATCACCATGATCCCCCCATATACGGACACCCCAGGATAAGCCGAACAATCAAGCTCATAGAACAATACTATTGGTGGCCAGGGCTGCAACACAAGGTGATGGACTACATCAAAGGATGCACTGACTGTCAAAGAATCAAGGTCAACACCAGGGCCATCAAAGTGCCACTGTGCCCAATATTCCCAAAACCCGAAGCTATGCCATTTGAAACCATCGCTCTTGACTTCATCACTAAACTCCCGATAGCTCAGGAATGCGATACAATCCTCACGATAACGGATCACGATTGCACAAAAATGTCCCTGTTCATCCCGTGCCAAGAAGAGATATCGGCAGAAGGAATGGCCGCCCTCTATGTTAAACACATATTCCCCAGATTTGGACTACCAGGAAAGATCATCTGCGATCGAGACCCCAGATTCGCATCCAAGTTCACCCGAGAACTATGCCAACTGCTAGGAATCGAACAGAACATCTCCACCGCATACCACCCCAGAACCGATGGACAATCCAAATGAACCAATCAATGGCTAGAGCAATACCTGCGTTTCTGGGTCAACGAACGGCAAGATGACTGGATCCACTATCTTCCAATGGCTGAGTTCACGCACAACAATTGGCCTAGTGAAACCACTAAAGAATCCCCGTTTCAGCTCCTCATGGGGTATAATCCCTGTGCTGATTGGACCGATAGACCCTCGCCAATTCCGCAAGTGGCGCTCAGGGTCAAACAATTCAAGGAGCTACACCAGCACGCTCAGGCGTTGATGATCAAAGCGCAGCAAGGGTGGATCAAGGCCAAAGATACGCCCAAGTTCCAAGTAGGCGACCAAGTATGGTTAGAAGGACGCCACCTACATATGCATCAGCCAACAGCGAAACTTGCGGCTCGACGCCACAGTCCATTTAAAGTTGTCCAGGTGATGTCCGCAGTCAATTATCGCCTAGAACTTCCCACGCAATGGCAGATCCACCCAGTGTTCCATGTGGACCTCCTCACGCCTTATCGTGAGACACCCACGCATGGACCCAATTATCAGCGCCCACCACTGGATTTGGTCGGTGGTGAAGAAGAATACGAAGTCGAGAAGATTCTAGACTCTTGGCGGTTCAGCAGAAGTCGCAAGCTGCAGTATTTGGTCAAATGGAAGGGCTACCTGGACTCGGACAATCAGTGGGTCGATAAGGATGACGTGTTTGCAGATGATGCGATTCGGGAATTCAAAAGTTCCAACCCCGCTCACAAAGTACATATAAGCGCAGGAAAATCTCAAGAGACGTCCCCATCTCCTCTCTCCACTACCACCATTACTCATGCGCCCCTCCTCTCCAGTCAACTTCCGATATGTCGTCAACACAGAACTATCGGCACCTTACTGAGTACAGTCCACGCCATCGTCACCCCTGTTGTCTACCCTCGCCCTTCACCAATGAGGAGATCGTCCTCCTTCCCCCCCAGCATCCCAACTTCCTTTGCCGTCCCCCACTCTTTATTCCAAGACCAATCAGCCCAGCAGGCTCAGAAGCAACTACGTCCCGACCTGAGTGCCCACTCCAGCGGGCGACGAACAGGGATATGTACCCAGTCGACCAGCATCTCCACCGGGGCCCAACAAAGGCGGAGACCCGTACGACCCAGCGGAACACCTCAAGGCGCATCAGTATCTACATTACACCACCCATCTCACCATGACACACTCGGAAACCCCCCCGCTATGTGGACCCACCGGGGAGGCTATCACACTACCGACGCCATATCCACCCACATTTCGCTGTGATCAAGAGGAGGAACCTCTGCAGGAGGCCAAGGATCAGGTGGAGACACCCCTGCCCAGGGGGTATGAGTTCAACAGGGGAGTCCATTACATTCCCTTTCAGATACGAGACGCTCAGGAACGCCTTTGGCCTGCCTGGTATACTCAGCTCATTCTCACTGCCGACCCCTTCATCCTGGCCTTCCAAGCCGGATGCAACCAGCAATATGGAAAGCCTGTCCATGTGGTCCCCTATTACAACAAACAGTCCACTGCCCCCACTTACACCGATGACGACCTCACGTTCTTGCTCTCTGACGCAGGACTAGTCAACTCAGTCGACCAGGCACTCCTTCACATGAAGGATGCGACCCTCATCGCAGAGGTGCACTGTTACAGGTGCATGACATTGGGATGGCACGCCCAGCAACACTGAGTGGTGGCGGAACAGATGAAGCTCGAGAGGATTGAGATAGAACGGAATCGGTGTGTCACTCGACTTCAGCGAGCTCACACGGTGGACCACATCGAGAACAAGCAAGCCTCACTTCATCGGGGGCCCAAGGCTGAGCAAGATGCGGAGGAGATAGCGCGGATCAGAGCCCTCCGTGCCATAGGCACCAACCCCCTCGCGGTCATGCGCAGTCAAGCTGGGGCTTGATCCTGAAAAGGGGGTGATGTTACATTTTGGTTTCGGACTGATTGGCCCGGCTTTGGACTCTGATGTATCCATGATGACTCGGTATGTCAGTAGTAATACATCATGGACTTCGGATCTTGTTGCCTCGTGTTTGGATGACTGATGCCTTTCTATTGTTGTACATGTTTCAGATTACGGTGGTGACTGCGCATTCTATTATTAGTTTACGCTACTTACACTATTGGCTACGTACAAGTTCGAGCAGAGCCAGAACTGGTTCCCTTACATGTATTTAAGCTCGTAGTACTACAGACCAGGATCCCCATCTTGGTCTTCTTCAAATACTACCACCTCTACTCGTCTTCTGTGCTAAGGGATCACAGCATCCCTTAAGTGAACTAGCTCTGGCATATCCCTTCAAGACCAAGGGGGATCCCCGTGACCTTCATCCCCAGTTCCTTCGTGAATGGTGGATACGCTGACCGTGACTTACCCGCCAAATACCACATGTCATCTCGTCTTTGAGTATCTCAACTCTCGCACTGCAAGACCCACTCACTGTTACTACATTGTCGACAACCCTCATTGGAGATACATCTGCAAGGTCGACCAACCCCCTCTGAACGTCCCCCTCGACCTACCCCTCTATACGTATCGCGACTCCACTGGAGCCTATCAACGACACCCCACAGTCTTTCCGGATTCGCCCAACAACCACCGATTCTACCCGAAGGGGAACCCACGTTACAATAGTGCCTAAGTCAGGCTAACGTCCGTGGTAGACATTACACAACACAATAGACTGCAAAGTCTATCCAATGAGTCCAGCAGAAGACAAGGCCCTTAAGGACTTCCTGGACAAACAACTGGCAAAAGGATACATCAGACCTTTGAAATCTCCATATGCATCATCCTTTTTCTTCATTAAAAAGAAGGACAGAAAGCTATGACCAGTACAGGACTATCAGAATATCAACAAATGGACCATACACAATCAATATCCACTCCCCCTCATACCAGAACTCATTGCAGACCTCAGTGGAGTGTTGATATTCACCAAGCTCAACATCTGCTGGGGGTATAACAATGTGAGAATTAAAGAAGGGGATCAAGAGAAGGCCACCTTCAAAACGCATTACGGACTCTTCAAACCAACAGTGATGTTCTTTGGACTTACAAACTCTCCAGCAACCTTCCAGACGATGATGAATGAGATCTGCAAAGACCTCATTGCTTACCATGAAACAAAAGGAACAGTTATAAGGGTATACATGGACAACATAGGCATAGCCATGAGATCTAACAAACAAGCACACATCAACGCAGTACATGACATATTGGACTTACTAGAGCAAAACAACCTCTTCCTCAAATCAGAGAAGTGCATCTTTCATGCTCCCAGCATCAATTACCTGGGGGTAATCATTGAAAAGGGGGTGACTTGAATGGACCCTGTCAAAATTTCCAGCATCAAGGACTGGCCCATGCCCAAAAATGTCAAACAGGTGTGATCATTCTTAGGTTTCTGCAACTTTTACCATGCTTTCATTTGAAATTTTGCCACCTACACACACCCTCTCAACAAACTCACATGCAAAGACACCAAATGGACATGGGGACCAGCAGAACAAGAAGAATTTGATAAGATCAAGAAACTTGTCACAGAGGAACCCATGCTTGCACATGCCAACCTAGAAGAACAATTCGAACTCAAAGTGGACACATCTGGATTTGCAGTAGGAGCAGTACTACTCCAATGTAAAGAAGACAGCAAGAGACATCCAATTGCATACTATTCTAACACACTAAGTGCAGTGGAACAGAACTACGACATCTATGACCTGGAACTATTGGCAATTGTCAAAGCGCTCAGGAACTGGCACCACTATCTTGCAGGATCACCCCACAAGATTGAAGTCTTCTCGGATCACATGAACCTACAATATTGGTGCTCCCCACAGAAGATAAGCCACCAAGTAGCCAGGGAAGTACTAGAACTCTCAGAATACAACATCAAGATTCACCACATCAATGGCATGGCAAATGGAAGGGCCGATGCCCTATCTAGATGCCCAGATTATGAGCAAGGAGAAGGTGACAACAAACACATCACAGTTTTACCTGATGAAGTCTTCATTAAAGCCACAACATTGAACACCACTGAAGATCTGCTCTGAATCAACACCACTATCTTGGTCCAAGAAATGGAAAAGGTAAACCCCATATACATCCAAGACACAGAAAAAATATGCCCATGGGTCGACCCACACAGTCTCAAGAAGATTGAAGGCACATGGTACAAGGATGGACGATGCATGGTCACAGGAGGACTTCACAAAAAGTGTGAGATCATCAAAAATCACCATGATCCTCCTGTATACAGACACCCCAGAATCAGCTGCACCATCAAACTCAAGGAACGATATTACTGGTGGCTGGGATTATATTCAGAAGTCATGGATTATGTCAAAGGATGCGCCAACTGTCAGAGGATCAAAGTCAATACCAGGGCCATCAAAGCGCTGCTACACCCAATATTCCCCAAACCGGAAGCTATGCCATTTGAAATGATCCCACTTGATTTCATTACTAAACTCCCTGTGGCACAGGACTGTGACTTGATCTTCAAAATAATGGATCATGATTGCACAAAGATGTCCTTATTCATCCCATGCCAAGAGGAGATAATGGCAGAAGGAACAGCCACTCTGTGTGAAACATGTTTTCCACCAATTTGGATTACCTGGCAAGATCATCAGTGATAGAGATCCCCAGTTCACATCCAAGTTCACACACAAACTCTGCAACATATTAGGAATCCAGCAAAACATCTCAATGGCATACCACCTGTGCACTGACAGACAGTCAGAATGTACTAACCAGTGGCTGGAGCAATATCTACGATTTTGGGTCAATGAGCGACAAGATAACTGGATCCACTATCTCCCAATGGCTGAGTTCACTCATAACAATTGGCCCAGTGAAATGACTAAGGAATCCCCTTTCCAGCTGCTCATGGGATACAACCCACATACCAATTGGACAGATAGGCCATCACTGATCCCACAAGTAGTGCTCAGGGTCAAACAGTTCAAGGAACTCTGACAGCACACCCAATCCCTGATGATCAAAGTGCAGCAGGGGTGGATCAAGGCCAAAGATATGCCCAAATTCCAAAGTGGAGATCAGGTGTGGCTAGAAGGATGCCACTTATGCACCCATCAACCAATGGCAAAACTTGCAACATGCAGACACGGCCCCTTTAGGATAGCTCAGGTGATGTCCACAGCCAACTACCATCTAGAACTTCCCACACAGTGGCAGATTCACCCAGTGTTCCATGTGGATCTCCTGACGCCCTACTGAGAAACACTTGGCAGTTCAGCAGAAGTTGCAAATTGCAGTATTTGGTCAAATGGAAGGGGTACCCAGACTCAGACAACCAGTGGGTCTCCAAGGATGACATATTCACCAACGACACAATTCAGGAGTTCAAATGTTCAAACCCTGCCCAGGAAACACATATAAGCACAGGGAAATCCCAAGAGACGTCCCCATCCTCTTCTCCCACTTCCATTACTCATGTGCCCTCAGTTGCCAGCTCAGTTCCAATATGTCATCAATACCAGTCTTGCAGCTCCTTACTGAGTACAGTCCACACCATCATCACCCCTGTCATCTACCCTCTCCCTTCACCAATGAGGAGATCGTCCTCTTTCCACCACATCATCCCAACTTCCTTCACCATCCCCCACTCTTTATTCCAAGACCAACCAGCCCAGCAGGCTCAGAAGTGCCTATGTCCCCACCAGAGTGCCCACTCCAGCAGGTGACAAACAGGGTTACGTGCCCAGCTGACCAGTCTCACCACTGGGCCCCAACAAAGGAGGGGATCCATATGACCCAGCCAAACACCTTGAAACACATCCATATCTGCGTTATGCCACCCATCTAACCACAACACACTTGGAAACCCCCTCACTATGCAGACCCACTGGGGAAGCTCTCACACTACCAGTGCCGCCTCAATCTGTGCTTCAACGTGATCAAGAGGAGGAACATGTGTTGGAGGCTGAGGATCAGCCAGAGACTCCACCCCTGAGGGGGTATCATTTCAACAGGGGAGTACATTACATCCCCTTCCAGATTCAAGATGCTTAGGAACATCTTTGGCCTGCCTGGTATACTCAGCTCATCCTCACTGCTGACCCCTTTGTCCTGGCTTTCCGAACCAGGAACAACCAGCAGTATGGCAAGCCAGTGCATGCCACTCCCTATTTTGAGGGACAGTCCCCTACCCTCACTTACACTGATGACAACCTCACATTCCTGCTCTCCGACAGCAGGTTAGTTGACTTGGTCGACCAAGTGCTCCTTCACATAAAGGACCTCCCCCTCATCACCAAGGTACATTGCTATCAGTGCATGACTTTAGGCTATTGTGCCCAGCAGCATTGGGTGGCAGTGGAGCAGATGAGGTTAGAGAAGATTGAGATAGAGAGGAACCAGTGCATCCATCAACTCCAGCGTGCCCATGCAATTGATTGTATCAAGAATGAGCGATCTGTGTTGCATCATGGACTGAAAGCTGAAGAAGATGCCAAGGAGATGCAGGTGATCCAGCACATTTGCTCTCTTGGCATGAACCCCCTCATGGTCATGCATGATCAAGCTGGGGCTTGAACCTGAAAAGGGGGTGATGTTATGTTCTGTTCTCAGACTGCCTGGCCCGGATGTAAACTCTGACATATTTGTGATGACTCAGTATGTCAGTAGTAATGTGTCATGGACTTCTCATATCAGTCAGCTGTTGTACCTTGATGACTGATGCCTCTATTGTTGTACATGTATAATGTTATGATACAGATGACTGATTCCTAGGATCACTGTAGTAGGGTTTATGCTACTTACACTATTGGCTAGGATATGGTTCAAACAGAGCCTGGAATAGCTCCCTTACTTGTATATAAGTCTGTAGTTGTACGGCCTGGATCCCCCATCTTGGTCTTCTTCAATTACCACTCTCCACTTGTCTTCTACACAGAGGCCAAGGGGCCCTCTAGTGAACTATTACTGGCATATCCCTTCAGACCAAGGGATCCCCATGTACTTCTTGTCTCATTCCACTCTAGTGGATGGTGACCTACCCTGCCGATACTTCGTGCCATCTTGTACTTGAATATCTCAACTCTTGCACTTGTTATGCTCCAGTGGGTGCACCTTTCAGAGTCTGGCTTCTCGATGGGAAACTTGGGGTTCTTGCGGTATGACGATGGTGACTTCGACTGGTCTATCTTCCAGTCAGAACATCAAGATCTTGTCATTTGCTGAGTTCTTCTAGGGTTTGGACGATGCTGTAGGCAATGACAAGGAGAATGTGCATAAACTGAGTGGCAATGAAGAAGAGGATAGCATGTCCAAGCAAAGGAGACAGGATAGGGGGCAAAGGAATACAGGGGGTAAGGCTGTATCTGCTTCAGTCTACTCATAGGCCGGATACTACAAGAAGTCAAGCTGAGGGACATCAGCGAGACTGGGGTGCTACTTATACACCTTCAGGGAGCTTTCAAGCTCAGCCTGAAGTCCGAAACCTAGTATGTATCATCCAATAAGAAACATCAGAACATGAGTCAGGGGAAATACAGTCACAAGGTCAACATGAGGTAGGGGTGAAACATGACAGAAACCCATCAATCAGTGGCTGAAACATACAGTAGATGGGCGCATCAAGCCATAGGCATGATCAATAACACAATCAGAAACTAGGAACCATACAGTCCATGAGGCAGATTCAATCACAATCTAGGCACAGCAGAATAATCCATTTGCCATTTTTACTAAGTAGCCCATAGTGGACTTTCTAGTGACTGGGTCAGAAGCCCAGTCAGAATCTGCATATGCTATCATACCACCATTGCTTTTGCCATCAAAGACTAGAGCATATTTAGAGGTACCAAGTAGATAGTGGCATATATAAAGTGCACACTTATAATTGTCCTCAGATGGGTTGGCAGCAAACTGTGCCATTTTGGTAACAGCATAGGTGATATCTGGTCATGTACCATAAACAATAACTACAATTGTTTTGTCTTCATTTACAAACAGACCTGAGTCTGATTGAAGTTGTATGCAACCAAGGGTGCTCATAGACTTATTCAGTGCTCTCCACTGTAATGCTACCACAGTGTGAGCCTGATTTAGGCAAAAGGAGGCAGACACAACTTAGCATTGAATCAAGTAAACAAGCATCAAAGTACAGAGGATTCTGTATGCAATGATAAGGGCCACTTGTAGGGCTTGCACAACAAGTATGATGACTATCAAGACATGAGGAGGAGCCAGCACAATCCTTAAACTTGTAGGCTAAGGCAAAAATGAAGATAACTGAGGTGTGAAGACCCAGAGACAAATTGAAGAAGTGGTATTTCAGAAGAAGACCAAGATGGAGTCACTTGGTCTTCCTGAGTCCCTATTTATACAAGTAGAGAGGTAGCTTTAAAGCCCCCCTATGAAGTCCAAATCCAATAGCATAAGTAGCTCAAACCCTACTACTGCTGTACTAGTAATGAGTCATGGTAAATATCACATGCTACCATGACTGTGCTGACTGCTGCTAATGTCCATGACCTATTACTGCTTACTACCATAGTCATACCTGTATAGTAAGAGTCCTTTCTGTCAATTGTAACATCACCCCCTTTTCAGCTGCAATGCCCCCAGTGCCAAGTCAGCCCAGGCCCACTCATCCAGCCTTGTTGATGCTCCTCCACCCATTCCAGTACATCTGCCATCTCAAGTCTAAACTTGCATTGTGCCAACTCACTGTGTATCCCCCCAAGTGCCACAGCCAGCATGTGGAGCTGCTGCTCCATCCTCTCTGCCTTGTATGTGTAGGATCGATAGTGGTGCACCTCCACTTTGACACCAACATTGTGGAGTTTGTTGATGGCATGGTTGAGATGGGGGCATTTGTGGTACCCCCCAGCAAAGAGGATCATGTCCTCCTGGGGGTAGTGTGGCTTCCCCAAAGCCTGTACTTGCAGCTCGGCATAGAGAGGCTGGGAGTAGACCTTCTTGCTGTTATCTACCAGCACCAGGACAATTGGGTCTGCATTCATAACCACTTGTACAATAAAGGGGGTGACCCATGGTGTCGCAGGTGTAGGGCATTTCACAGGGCATTTCACAATTGTTGTCAGTATTGGTTGTGGTGATGATGAGGGGGTGCTCAACTGGGTAGTGCTCTGCTAAGCTCCCTCTAACTTGTTCATACACCATTTCTTCACCCTCTGCTTGCTCCACTCTTGTCGCTTCCAAAATATCTCCTTCTGACACCTCTGCACCTCCTGCAACTGCTCCCTCTTCCACTCCTCTGTGACCTTCCTCCACTCCTGTTCCTCCTTCCATTCTTGCCAGTCAAACATCACCTTGGAGGGTGCCTTCTTCTGCCCAGTGCTTGATTTGCACTGGGAGGGGTTGAGGTGAGGCATCCAGTGTGTCTCTGAGAGCTACATGAAGCCAATCAACTTTGGCCACTGTAAATGGGGTGGTGTTGAGGTGCTGGCCATCCTTGGTGATGAACCACCAGGTGGTAGGGTTGCTGGTTTTGGGGCTAAAGGAGGCAGGGACCAGTGACTGTAGGGCTTCTGTAAGCTCTTGGTGGGTGATGGGGCTCATGTTTCCAGCAACTCAAGTGATGGCCTTGGCAGCAGTGGGAATAGACATTTGGAGAGAGAGGAGAGATTGGAGGAATCCAGAGCTGCGAGATGGTAGTGGGGATGAGAAGGTTTGCTCTACTTGCCCTGCTTTTATGTGATTATGGAGTTGGACTTTTGAATGATTGTACTCAGCTATGGCCTGATCTGTGAACATGTCATCTTTGTTGACCCACTGGTTGTCTGAGTTGGGGTAACCCTTCCATTTCACCAGATATTGAAGGTGATTTCCTCTGCCAAAATGCCAATGGTCTAGAATCCTTTCAATTTCATATTCTTCCTCTCCATCTACTAGATCCAGTGGTGGGCACTGGAAATTTTCTCCATGCATGATTGTTTCACAGTACAGCATGAGTAAGTTGATACAAAACATGGGGTGTATGCTCCACTGTGTGGGAAGTTCCAGTTGGTAATTGACAGGAGATAGTACCTTAATGATCCTAAAGGGTCTGTGTCATCATGCTGCTTGTTTTGCCATTGGTTGATTGGTCTGGAGATGCTGGCCTTCTAGCCACACTTGATCTCCTTCACTAAACTGGGGTATATCTTTGTGTTTGACCCATATGGATTGCACCTTTTTGATCTGTTCCTGTGCCTCTTTCCATGCTTCCTGGAATTGTTCCAGCCTTGTGGTCACTTGGGGAATGGGTAATGGCTTATCAAGCCAATCAGCATGGGGGTCATATCCCATCAGAAGTGAGAAAGGGGACATTCTTGTGGATTCATGGGGCCAGTTGTTGTGCTAGAATTCCACCATGGGCAGGAAGAATGCCCAGTTATCTTGATGCTCATTGGCCCAGAACCTGAGGTATTGTTCCAGCCACTGATTTGTATGTTCTGACTGTCCATTGGTATGTGGGTGATAAGCGGTGGATGTGTTTTTTTGGATGCCTAATATGTGGCATAGTTCACATGTAGACTTGGAGGTGAATTGTGGGTCTTGGTTGCTGATGATTTTGGATGGTAGTCCAAACCTTTTGAAAACATGGGTCATGTACAGTGCAGCTGTCTCTTCTGCTGAAATTTCCTCTTTGCATGGGATGAACACTGATGCCTTGGAGCAGATGTGGTTGGTGATTGTGAGGATGGAGTTGTGTCCCTCTGATACTGGTAATTTAGTGATAAAGTCTAGGGCAATTGTTTCAAAGGGCATCACATCTCCTTTTGGTGTAATGGGGGTGAGTGGCGCTCTGATCAGTCTGGTGTTAACTTTGTGTCTTTGACACTCTGTGCATCCCTTAATGTAATCCTGGACATCCTGCTTTAATTATGGCCACCAGTATCATCTTTCAACCAGTTGCATTGTTCCCACAATTCCCAGGTGTCCATGCACTGATGGGTTGTGATGATTTTGATAAGAGCTCATTTCTCTCCTTGATCACCAGTGATTACTTACTTTCCTTGTCAGTACCATACTTCAGTTGCTGCAAGTCTACCCAATACTACAGTTGAGCTCTTGCTGTGGTGGCTCTTGACTAGGATTGACAATGAGAGTTCTGATGAAGATGTCCTCAGGTAGTACAATGACGTTCTTGTTGTCTTTTTCTCCTTGGTTGTAGTTGGGTCTTCTTGATAGCACATTGGTGCATCTGTTACTCTTTCCTGGAATATGGTGAATATTGAAGTCGTACTCCATGAGTTCCAGTACTTTCCAAGCTACTCTCCTGCTTATCTTTTATGGGAGCTTCCAGTATTGCAGGTTCATGTGGTCAGAGTAGATTTTGATCTTGTGCAGTGATCCCACAAGAAGTGGCCTCCAGTGGCAAAGGGCTTTAATGATTGCTAACAGCTCTAGATTGTAGATGTTGTAGTTGCATTCAGCTTCATTAAGGGTTGCAGAGTAGTATCCTATCAGGTGTTTCTTTCCATCCATTTTCTTCTGGAGTAGTACTGCTCCAACTGCAAATCCTGATGTATTGACTTCCAGTTTGAATTGGTCCTTCAGTTCCAGGTGGGTGAGTACAGGTTCTTCGGTTACCAATTGTTTGAGCTTTTTAAATGGCTTGTCTTCTTTGTTGGTCCATCTCCATTCCATGGCTTTCCTTGTGAGTTTGTTGAGGGGTTTTGCATGTGTTGCAAAGCCATGGATGAACAGTCATTAAAAATTGCAGAAGCTTAGGAATGAGCATACATCACAGACCTTCATTGGTGTGGGCCAGTCTTTGATACCCAAAATCTTTACTGGGTCCATGTGTGTTACCCCCTTTTCAAGGATTACCCCTAGGTAATCCATCTGTGGCTTGTGGAAGAGGCATTTCTTGACTTTGAAGTAGAGGTCTTGCTCCATCATGACTCATAGCATGTTGTGTACTGCTTCTTTGTGTTCCAGTTGTCCTGCTAGTTGTCTGGTCATGATTCTGATGTCATCCATGTATACTTGGATTACTGTTCCCTTTTGTTCATGTTTGGTGATGGTGTCTTGGTAGATCATGTTCATCATTGTTTGGAAGGTTGCTGGGGAGTTGGTGAGTCCAAAGTACATAACTGTGGGTTTGAAAAGTCCATACTGTGTCTTAAATGCTGCTTTGTGTTTGTCTCCCTCTTTTATCTGTACATTGTTGTACTCCCACTGGACATCTAGCTTGGTATACATGTGCACCTGACTTAAATCAGTGATGAGGTCAGATATTAGTGGAAGTGGGTATTGGTTTCGGATGGTAACTGCATTGATGTGATGTTAGTCCTGTATGGTCATAGTTTTCGATCCTTATTTTTGATGAAGAAAAAGGAGGATGTATGGGGATTTCAATGGTCTTATATATCCTTTATTCAGTTGTTTGTCCAGGAATTCTTTGAGTTTGCTGTCCTCCTCCTGCATCATGGGATAGACCTTGCAGTCTATAGACATGGGTGTGTTAGGTTTGAATTCAATGGCATGGTCCCATGGTCTTGACAGTGTTGGATAGGCAATCTGTCATGGTTGATATGATTGTGAAACCAATACCCTGAACTCAGGACCATATAGCTCAGTGGTTTAGAGCACCCAGTATATATCCAGGAGGTCCTGGGTTCAAACCCCAGTCTGGTCATTTTCTTGTGTGGACCCACATATTCCCCATTGGGCTGTTGAGGTCCCACAAATTCAACAGACAGTGGGAATCAGTGTGATGCTTCTTTGTTGAAGAGTTTGGCAAATTCTTGGTATGCCTCCAGGAGTTCTACCTGTTCAGTATACTGTTTGGCTTTGATGGCTAGTTTGGTAGTGGTGGTCCAGAGTGTTAAATGTTCCAATAGTTCTTGGAATGCTTCTTCTTTCTCCTCTTCAGTGATTGCACTTCCTATAACATCCATTGCAGTATCTGGTGTAATTGATAGGAGTATGATGGGCATCATGTCTTTGTGGATCATGGCATGCCTCCAGTTGATGGTGGGCTCATACATGGCAAGCCATGGGTATCCAAATACTATGTCTTCATTTCCAAATTCTGTTACAAGGAAACACATCACTCTGTGTTGGTTTTTAGTCTGTATGTTTAGGTCTATGCAGTGAGTTATCATCGATACTGCCTGCTTTGTTTTTGGTATTATCAATGTTCCATATTTTTGGGGTCCTTCAAGTGGTTGCACTGCATGCAAAGCAGAGTTTTTGGATCAATAAAACTCATAGAAAACCCTATGAAGGTGTTAACCACTTATCATGAGTTTTCTTTTGAAAAACTCTGAAAGAGGAGTTTGAATTTTTTCGGAGTCACATGATTCATTGCCTGCCAAAAGTGCTGTTTTTGCTTGGAATATTCAAGCTCTTTTTTCGGAGTTTTTTTTAGAAAAAACCCCTGATAAGTGGTTAACACTCCATAGGGTTTCCTATGTGTTTTATTGGTCTGAAAACTATGGTTTGCATGCAGTGTTGGAGCCCTAAGCCCATGCATTTTGTGAATGCTGGTCTTATGAAATTGTCAGTGGCTCCTGAATCTATGAGCCCCCTTATGTTGGCCATTGCATAACTTGTGCAAATTGAGACTGGAATTCAAAGTGAACAGTAGTGAGTCATGATTACAGAGTTACAATTGACCACCCTCACCCAGGCCAATGGGTGAGGGCATCCCAAAAACCCTCCTTTCCCCACATTTCTTGGAGGATGAGGTGTCAAAGTGCAACCTATGGATGGCCCTTGAGTGACAGAGGACACAAGGGGACTGCAGAGGAGGATATAAGACTATATTGATCAAAGTAAAACTAAGTACTCACCTGCAGAGGAGGATATAAGACTAAGGGAATATTTTCCGTCCTCTGCAGGATATACAAACCTGACTAAGCATATCTAAATAAGGAAATCCCACTTGGAGCGCTGTACAGTCACAGAACAACACAAAGTAGCATGCTCTAGCTACAAATAACATGAGGTCCTTCACCTCATCACTTTCTCTGGCTACCAGCCAGTCCTTGGCTCATTGCTGAGGTGGAGGGGCCGTGCTGGTGACTCAGGTGTGAATGGATGGTTCTTCCTGCATATAATAGTCCACTTCTGTGGCTCTGCTGGTTGTAGGGTGTCTGGGGGTGCAAGGTTGGTTACAGTCCCATGAGAAATGACTGGGTTGGTTGCAGTTATAACATATTACTGCCCTCATATCTCTTTTTCCTCCACCATGTCTAAATCCCCCCTCAGGGTGGTCTGGGTGTGAATGGTTGGTTTGGGTTGCTGACTTCTGTGATTCTTGTGTTACGGTTTGGAGCTTCATGGACTCACATTACGGTACGGGGATTGCAGTGGACGCTTACTATACGGTTGTGACTACGATAGTAAGTAGAAATTAGTCACGGACTTCAGATCAGTCAGCACAAGTAGTACTAGCATGTGATTGTTAGTATTACTCATTACTAGGACAGCGGTAGTAGGGTTCGAGCTACTTACGCTACGGGTTATCGGACTCACAGAGGGGCTTTAAAGCTACCTCTCATATGTATAAATAGTGGGCTCGGAAGACCAAGATACGCCATCTTGGTCTTCTTCTCAATACCACCCTTTCATCCGTCTCTTATCTAAAGATCTCTTCCCCTTCCTTCTTTCTAGAGGGGTGACGTCTTCATCAGTCTTGACCTTCGAGTCTAAGACCCTGGCCCTATCGACGCACCAAGTCGGAGTTGCCTTAGTACTATTGGGGCGCCTTCTGTGGATTGCCTTAGTAGTATTCTACGGGATTACTGAGACGCTACGTGAGTGTCTACGATCAGCTAAGTCGTGAATGCCCTTAACCGAGTTCAAGTCGAACTAAACGCCGTGGTAGCGTTACATCTTGCATGGGTTTGATTGGCAGAGGTATCTATAGCATTGGGATCGTATCTGGGTGGTGGTCGTCCTCTTGGTGGGCCCAAGCTCCAAGACACCACTCCAGAGCCAATCTTGACCACATATCCACCTGTGGACTTGCCATTGTCCGGATTTCCACCATGATCTGTTATTTGTAGCTAGAGCGTGCTACTTTGTGTTGTTCTGTGCCTGTACAGCGCCCCAAGTGGGTTTTCCTTATTTAGATATGCTTAGTCAGGTTTGTATATCCTGCAGAGGATGGAAAATATTCCCTTAGTCTTATATCCTCCTATGCAGGTGAGTACTTAGTTTGACTTTGATCAATACAGTCTTATATCCTCCTCTGCAGTCCCCTTGTGTCCTCTGTCACTCAAGGGCCATCCATAGGTCGCACTCAAACAGGTTATGGGCCCTGCCCTGCGCCTTAACTGATCCCAGCTGTCACACCTGCTGCTCTCTTTGCCTCAGCTCGCTCTCAGCTCCTCACACTCATTCCAGTCAGTCCAATCACCTTCATTCACTTCCCACTCTTCTCATCATCCAAATCACTCCACTCATTCACACTCCATCGCTCCTACCACATTCACCATGTCTCCACTCAAAGATTCGTCCATATCGTCCATTGCTTTGCTCACAGGCGAAAATTATCGTCTCTGGGCTGATGACATCAAGTCCTGGCTACAGCTCAATGGCCTCTGGAGATTAGTTTCGGGTTCTGAGAAGAAACCAGTTGGAAAACCCGAAGTCCTTGACTCTAAGGGCAATATTGTCACCCCTGCTACGCCTCCAGACGAGGACAAGCTGGAGCGATGGGAGGTAAAGGCTGAGAAGGCTGCTGGAGCTCTCAAGACATCTATGTCTCATGAACTCAGGGTGCTCATTGGGGACTGTGAAGACGACCCCATTGCCATCTGGGACACCCTCAAGGCCTCATTTGTGCAACAGCGGACTGCCCCTCGCTTCAATGCCTATCACACTCTCCTTTCTATCCAGAAAGACGACTCAGAGTCCCTTGAATCGCTCATTAACAAGGTGGATGAGCAAATTAGGGTCATCAAGTCGCTTTCACCCTCTTCCTTCACTCTGGACAACCTCTATGACGAGCTGGCTGTTATGGCAATCATTAGGGCGCTCCCACAGTCATTTGATGAAGTTGTGCGCACCATCTCTGTCCTGGACAAGTTTGACAAGCAATCTGTCCTTCAATCGCTCAGGAACATGGACCAGACGCGGTCTAACCTCTCAGGGACCTCATCTGCATTTGCAGCATCATCTGGACATTCAAAATCACGTCCCAGGATGCCCCAAACACTGCATTCCACTCCCTCCTCTCAATCTGCTCAAGGCAGCCCCTCCAGTCGTCCAAAATGCGACTTCTGCTCTTGCTTGGGCCATACTGAGGCCAAATGTTTCCTAAAGGAACGCCTGATGCGTCAGATAAACCTCCCTTCGTCTTCCACAGCCTCACCTGCCTCAATCACGCCTCAATCACCTCCAGAAGCCCCCCAGTCTGCCTCAGCTGCATCAGCAAGTGCTTTCTCTTCTGCTCTTCAGGACAAGTCTCACACCTCCTGGAATGCAGACACTGGTGCCTCAGCTCATATGACCTTCAATCGCCATTGGATCCGTCATTTGAGGCCGCATCGGGTCGAAATTAGGCTGGCTGATGGGTCTGTGGTCTACTCTGAAGGGGTGGGGTCGGACCGGTTCAATCCTGTGGTGAATGGCAAGGAGATGGCGCCTCTAGAGCTCACTAATGTTCTATATGTCCCTGCACTCAGCAGTAATCTATTATCTGTGCTATATCTCACTCTGCATCGCCGTTTCATCGTCTCCATTGAGAAGGACACAATGCACTTCATCAGGGACAACAGGATCACCTTCCAAGCGAAGACTGGGCCTTCAAATGCTGCCTATCTTGTAGGAGACACCATTCCAGTGGAGGAGTTCGCTTCATTATCATCTGCCACCACCCTCCCATTGGATTTGGACCTTTGGCATCGTCGCCTTTGTCACCACCACTTGTCAGGCATCAAGAAGCTGCTCTCAGGCAACCTGGTGACCGGTTTCAAGCTCGATTCACAAGCAACACCTGATCCAGTATGTGAAGCCTGTAAAGCTGGCAAGATGCATGCAGATCCCTTTCCATCTTCGACCTCTAGAGCCTCAAAACCGCTTCAGCTAGTCCACAGCGACGTCCATGGCCCTGTGAAGGTACCCACACATCAAGGGTATCGCTACTGGGTCACATTCATCGATGACTTCTCTCGCTTCAAGGCTGTTTACCTCTTGAAGCAAAAGTCTGAGACATTTGCTGCCTTCAAACAGTTCAAGGCTTGGGCTGAGAATGTCACTGGAGCAAGACTGGGCACTCTGAGGGACGATAAGGGTGGGGAGTACATGTCTGGCGAGTTTGAAGCATTCTGCATCGACCATGGCATCCAGAGGCAGCACACTGTCAGGAATCGGCCTCAGCAGAATGGGGTAGCTGAGCGGACTAATAGGACGATAGAGGAGGCCATCATCTCGATGCTGCATGAGTCTGGCATGCCTACAGACTTCTGGGGTGAAGCTCTGGCCGCTTTCATCCACATTAGCAACAAGCTTGTCACCTCAGCACTCTCAGACAGTACACCTTATGAGGCATTCAATGGGAGCAAGCCAGATCTGTCTAGGCTTCGTGTTTGGGGATGCACTGCCTATGTGCTAATCCAGAGAGATAAGCGTCCACTTGGGAGCCTTGGATCGCACATGGAGAAGTGTGTATTCATTGGATACCCTCAGGGCTACAAGGGATGGAAGTTCTACAACCCTGTGACCAAGAAGGTGCTAATTTCGGAGAGGGCTGACTTTGATGAACGCTTCTTCATGCTCCAGGCTCACTCTATACCCCACCTGCCTCCCCCTCGTTCAAATTCCCTTCTTGAGGCACCTCCTGCTTCAACCTTACTCCCAGACATCTCAGACGATGATCTAGATGCTCCATTTGACTCACAGATGCCAGATGATGGGGGAGATGTGTCTATAGCTTCTGATCTGCCCTCTGCTCCCTCTATTTCGCCTCCAAGCGTCACTCCAATGCCTCCTCACTCACAGACACCTCCATCCATCTACCATTCACTTCCTCCTTCATCTTCATCGCCTTCAACACCCCCAGCTCATCGTCCTCACCATCCTCTTATTCCCCCTCGTCCTCAGTGCCTCAGACATCCAAGAGATGAATGGCTGCAAGAGCAATGGGCTGTCCCAGATCGCTACAAGCAGCCTAGGGAGCCAACACCAGCTGTAGTCTCTTCAGATGAAGATGATGACTCTGATGATCCCCTTGACATCATCCATGCTGGTGCAGCATCCACAGCTGAGCCGATATCTTATAGGCAATCACAGCAACGCTCTGATGCAGATCTGTGGCACAAGGCATGTGAGGAAGAGATGGAGGCTCACAGACTGAATGGCACCTGGGAGATTGTGAAGCTGCCTCCAGGGAAGTGTGCAATTGGCTCCAGATGGTTCATGAAGGTCAAGCACAATGCTGATGGGTCGCTGGACCGGTACAAGGCTAGATTGGTGGCCAAGGGCTATTCTCAGCGTCCTGGCTTTGACTTCAAGGAGACATTTGCTCCCACAGTTCACTATTCCACCATTTGCATTTTACTTGCCTTGGCTGCTCTGGAAGACCTTGAACTTCGCTCCATTGACATCTCTCATGCATATCTCAATGGCACTCTGGAAGAAGAGATCTATATGCTGCAGCCTGAGGGATTTGAAGTAGGCGGTCCAGATCATGTCTGTAAGCTTAGAAAGTCGTTGTATGGCTTGAAGCAAGCAGGCAGAGTCTGGAACAAGACCCTTCACTCTGTGCTCACTTCTATTTTGGCTTCAATCGTGTCCAATCCGACCATGGGCTGTACATCTATCTCAGGGATGATGTGAGGATCTTAATGCCTGTGTTTGTCGATGATATCACGCTTGCCTGCAAGGATGGTGCCAAGATTGACTCTATCATCCAAGAACTCTCCACACACTTCAAATTGCGAGATCTTGGCCCCACCACACAGCTACTTGGCCTAGAGATTCACAGAGACTGTCCCAATCGCTCCCTTTCCATTTCACAAAGCCAATACATCTCCAATCTCATCCAGGAGCATGGTCTCAGCGATTCAAAGCCTGTCTCGACGCCTCTCAACCCTGGAACACGTCTATCCACCTCCATGTGCCCTCAGAACGATGCAGAAGCCTCAGAAATGCGCCAGCACCCTTATATCTCTGTAGTGGACTTCTTCCATTGTGATGGTTTCTGTTTGTGCAATGGTCACCATGGCTGGGGGAAGGGTGTTGATTTCTTTGAGGATGGTAATGTGCAAGGACTCAGCTATGTGGGCCAAAAGGCTTCTCCTTGGTATACTTCACTTTTGGTTGCTGTTCATTCTTCTGTTGGCTCTTGCTTGTTCCACTCCTTCACTTGATTCCAAGGGTGTCGTCTGTTCTCTAGGTTGGTTGTTGGGTTCTTGTTCCAATTCACCCAACTTGCTTTCCCCATCAATTGTTCCCCAGTTGTCTTGTCCTTGTAGTTTGTGTGAATTGATGTTGCAGTTGTAGTTTCTTCCTGCTAGTTGTACCACATCCCACCAATGGTCTATGGGATTCCACATAACCTCCATCCAATAGAAGTTTTTGAAATTGAACTCAACTGGTCAGTATCATGTTGGTCCAGATGTGAAATCTATGAAATATCCTGTATCCCCTCTGTATTCTCTCCAATGGGCAGCACAACAAGTATGATGACTATCAAGACATGAGGAGGAGCCAGCGCAATCCCTAAACTTGTAGGCTAAGGCAAAAATGAAGATGACTGAGGTGTGAAGACCCAGAGACAAATTGAAGAAGTGGTATTTCAGAAGAAGACCAAGATGGAGTCACTTGGTCTTCCTGAGTCCCTATTTATACAAGTAGAGAGGTAGCTTTAAAGCCCCCCTATGAAGTCCAAATCCAATAGCATAAGTAGCTCGAACCCTTCTACTGCTGTACTAGTAATGAGTCATGATAACTATCACATGCTACCACAACTGTGCTGACTGATGCTAATGTCCATGACCTATTACTGCTTAATACCATAGCCATATAGTAAGAGTCCTTTCCATTGATTGTAATATCCACCCAGCAAGTTCAGCTTGTTTAAGTCTGTAAATGGCTTTCCTAAGGTGCATGACTTTGTCTTGTTGGCTAGGGTCTTTAAACCCTTCAGGTTGGTCCATGTAGAGTGTTATGTTCCATCCCACAGATTGCCTGGACCAGTTGTGAACTTTGATGTATTTGTGATGACCTGGTATCTGTTGTATCTTGATGACTGATGTCCTAGGATTCCTACATGTACAATATTATGAAGTGCTGACTGATTCCTAGTAGTAGTTGTATTAGGGTTTGCTCTACTTACACTATTGGCTACAATATGGTTGAAGTGGAGCTTGAAGGTATCTCCTTACTTGTATATAAACCCTAGTAGTTATGACCAGGATCTGCATCTTGGTCTTCTTCAATTACCACTTCTCTTCTCTTTTCTACACAAGGGCCCAGTGTCCCTTAGTGAGTTCCTGGCATATCCCTCTTAGACCAAGGGATCCCTGTGGCTGACAAGTCCTATTCTGATACAGATAGTGACTTACCCTGAAGACATGACTTGGCATGTTGTTTATCTCTACCTCAACCCTTGTATCCACAGTCCACTTGCATCTTTCTTTGTACTAGACTCAGCAGAGTGGGATGATCTTTTGCCCATTCACTGCATCCCAGCCAACATCCCAAGGGGCATTGATTTCCACACATACCAAGATGCCTCATGCCACCTTTGGCAGCACCCTATCGACAACCACCTTGTGGCCAGCAACCATTGCTTCTATCCAAACTAGAACCCACAAGTTCAAGATGCCTAAGTTAGGCAAATGTCTGTGGTAGATGTTACATTAAGACCAAGATCCATTGTGGCTTCCCCAACCCCAGTAACAGAGCACAAACCCCTGACCACTTGTGAGCAGTGGATCCCATTTAGACCTTATCATCTCACCAGACACAGAGAACGCAATGTACCACTCATCTACCTCAAAAATGCCAAGTAGGTAGACAACAAAGGAGATATCAGCTACACAGCCAACTACAAGGGAGGAACCAAACTTTTCCCTCTCAAATTTAACTTTCAAGCCCAGTGTTGGGGAGAACTCAAGTGGGATAGTGGATTCAATCAATACCTCATACACCACCCAGCACTCAAAGGGTTCGACTGTGACATCACCATCTACAAATGGTCTCCAGAGACCAGTGGGGGCCCCATTGATGGCCAAGAAGAAGAACTTGCACTCAAACACCAATGCTTGCCAACTCCCAAAACACCAGCCCCCTCCCCATCACTCAAAAGCAACCCCAAGGAAATTCAAGTCCTAGGACCCAAAGATGCCAAAGAAGAGGGACAATTTGAGTCCTTAGCTAAGTCTATCCCAGTCACAACTACCATGTCCACAACCCTCACTCAAATGAAGGCCAGCAAGGCCTTTGTGGAAGGATTCAACCTACCAAAGAAAGATGGCCCCCCAGGCAACAACCCAGTGGAAGGAGGTGATGAAGGAGTGTTATGGTACGATGTGAATGGACTCTTACTATACAGTTATGACTATGATAGTAAGTAGGAATTAGTCATGGACTCCTATCATCAGTCAGCCAAGTCGTAGTAACATGTGATAGTTATTTATGACTCATTACTAGGATAGCTGTAGTAGGGTTCGAGCTACTTACACTAGAGGATTTTGGACTTCACAGAGGAGCTTTAATGAGTTGGTGCATCGAGACAGGGTCATAGAAGGGAGGTTGAGGGTGCACAGAAAATTCATGCACGCATTCGGGATCAATACAGGGGGTCAGCATAATATTGGAAGTTTCCATAGGAAGGGAATGAGGAGCCCAAGCCATGGCAAGATCGTTGAGATTCGAGACCATAACGCACCAGTGTCATGTGCAAGGTCATTCGTGGAGAACTCTTCTGTGATCCATGTCTTTGTCAAAGTGCGACCTATGGATGGCCCTTGAGTCACAGAGGACACAAAGGGGACTGCAGAGGAGGATATAAGACTATATTGATCAAAGTATAACTAAGTACTCACCTGCAGAGGAGGATGTAAGACTAAGGGAATATTTTCCATCCTCTGCAGGATATACAAACCTGACTAAGCATATCTAAATAAGGAAAACCCACTTGGAGCTCTGTACAGTCACAGAACCCTGGATGTCACGAGGTGTCTGATGTTGGACTGGTCAATGTATCTTAGCAGGGATGTCCTCGCTTCTTGGTGCATCTATTGGGACCGTGAGGGAGTCGTTTCTGATGATCTGGATTGTGTTAATCATATGTCCATCATAGTCCTTGTCTCTAGTCATCAGGAGTGCCAAAATTACTTCTTGGCATTCATTGTAAGTCATATGCGGTATCATACTCCATAAATCAATCTTCGGCAGTTCTTCAGATATTTCTGGAGTGGTTCCAACAGTATTGACTTCCTGAGCTGGACCTCACTTCCTTGGGCATTCGTATGCGAGATGTCCTTGCGCCATACACCAGAAGCAATGTCCTTCCTGCTGGCATCTTGACTTCTCATCTGACATTTGTATTCTCTGCCAAGTTGGCTTCATAGGGTTCTCATAGACATTGTTGACGTCCATCGGGACTAATTGGTCTTTCTGCCTATAGTCCATGTCCATCGGGATGACTTGATCATTTGGTTTTGGGATGACATAGGGATCCGAGTTCTGTGGGATCTCTGTCGGAAAAACTTGTCTTAGAGCCAGCTGTTTAGCTTCTCCTAATTTGGTGTTTGCGAGGGCATTTGCAATCGTATGGAAGTGCTGCGACTCTTCATGCGTTGCTTCCCGCCAATCTGCCATCTTCCTGGGCATTGTAGGTCTTTTTAGGCAACTGATGAGAAGTCCCTCCTTCAGGCTTCACTTGAAGAATTCTATAGTTCCACTAGCATCCGTGTCCCATCCTGTGGCTGTGGCAAGATGATCGAATGTCGAGATGTAAGTGTCGATGTCATCCTTCTTCATAGTAAGTGTCACAAGTTCTTGATGAGCATTCTGCTCGCTGAGGGTGTCTGTCCAGGCATTTTTGAATGCTGTTTCAAAGGTTGTCCGCAGAATTTCATCTGTTTCAGCGATATGCGGTACATGTGTGGTTATACTCTTGTCTAAATCCTTGCTGATCTGATCTGCCCAATTGTTTACCGTTGGTCCTCTGATATAGGACAATGCGAGGCTGACGTGTGAGAAGGGAGAAATCATGAGCTCGTAAGTCTGGTTAATGCGTCAATACTGATGGAATTCATGTAAAAATTGTATGCTCTTGTGTTGGTCTCCAGCGAATGTCTTTGGTGCCTGCCCTTGCAGGTCTCCAGTCTCTGGGGTCCTAGTCATAGATGTTGTTGAAACATAGTATGAGTTTGGTAACTCTGTAGGTTCTTTTCTTCCGTCAGGATATCTGATGTGCTTTGTCAGTCATAATTCTTAGCATAGTTCCTAGACTGTTTCCTCCTCTTGCAATGGATAGATGCTAGAGATTGTCCTGCGTACTGTGACACATCATAAGATTGATGGAGTCTTATGTCAGGATGGTGAGCAATGTCTATCGTGTTGACTCCAAGGTGGCTCCACGGAAGTACTATGCTGACTTCGCTGTCTGTGCCAGTTCATAGTTCATAAGTCTTAGATTCCTAACCGCACAATGAGTATGGGTCGTTGGAACGTAATAAGTATGTAAGGCCCTTATCTATAGCAGTTACAACATTACTGCAAGTATGCTTTCTTATTACAGTAGTTAGGATATGTACTGTACTTGGCACAATTCACCTCTGAGCAAAGAGAAGCCTCATGGCTAAGTCAAAGTGGTAATTTATGTCAGGCATATGTAAAAACGCGATATTGTGGATGCCTGTACTCATCACTTTTGCACTTCCAGACATGGTGGGGCCATAGGGTATAAAATCCCTCCTATGGGGAGGGAGGTGAATAGACATTCACTCTCTTTCTCACTTGTGCACCCTCTCTACTCCAAAGTCTCTCTACCTACTCAAAGGTGAGAACTCCATTCCTGATAGCTGCATGCATTGCTGCACTTCACAGGTCCAGGTGGTGGTCTTAGATTCCTAGCTGCACAACAAGTGCAGGATCAATGAGGATGGTCTGAGCTTTTGTTATGATCCAGCTGGATCGTTTGGAACATAGTTGGGAGTTCAGGTGTAAAGCAATGGAGAAGGAGACTTATACTTGTACAGACTGGTATTACTAAGACTATTTTCTGAGATGCTAGAGAAACGTGTAAGTGCTTTGCTATCAGGTGCCAGCTCATTGCTTCACTGTCGGTCCTGCTGTCAGTCCAAGTTCCTCCATTCCACATCACATGTCACGTGATCATGACAGACTGCCAAAGAATCAAGGTCAACACCAGGGCCATCAAAGCACCACTGCACCCAATATTCCCCAAACTGGAAGCTATGCCGTTTGAAACCATCACCCTTGATTTTATAACTAAACTCCCCATGGCACAGGACTGTGATTTGATCCTCACGATAACAGATCATGACTGTACAAAGATGTCCCTGTTCATCCCATGCCAAGAAGAAATAACAGCAGAAGGAACAGCCACCCTGTACATGAAACATGTTTTCCCATGATTCAGATTACCTGGCAAGATCATCAGTGATAGGGACCCCCAATTCGTGTCCAAATCCACACACAAACTCTGTAAAATACTGGGAATCAAACAGAACATTTCTACAGCGTACCTGTTATGATTTTCCTTCGGACACATTCATTCCTTGCTTCTCAATTCCTTACCCCACTTTGATATGCCCATAACTCCTTGCTCACCCAACCGTTTCCCATGATCTCTTCACCACACGATGCACATTTACGTCCTCTCCCTTGTATATCGAAGTTCACAGCACTCCGGCCTTAGCTGACTCGCACATGACCCCACACAATCACGCCCTTTTCCTACTATAGCTATGCCCTTGTTCTGTTTTTACTCAGAACCCAAATATTGTGCCATATGTTTGTCATGGACAAACATCCTGTACTAGTATATAAGTTGCATGCTACCTAGCTTGTATGGTAGACTTGACTTCTTGTGTAATACCACACCACTGTCATCTCACAAAATGACTTTACGCTTGCCCCTTTTGCTTGAGCACAACTTTGGTTCACCATTGCACTTGAACCCCAGACTTTCTGCTATTGCCTACATGTCTGAGGAGACTGTGTGGCACTTGTGCATCACCTGACTCAGTCTTAACTGACTGCCTCAAATCCCATTACCTTGGCCTGAGCAACTTAGTGAAGCGCATGTCATGCATAATGTTCCTGTGGTAATGTTACATTAAGTCAAGTCTCTCCCAACCCTGGTGACTAGTAGGAGTCACATGAAATTCCAACAGCAGTACATCGAGCGGTATCAGACTGACAAGCTCTCCATATGTGAAAAAGGAACGGTCATCAGGGACAAACGCAATAACATTGAAGGATATTTCATCTTTGACCCGAAATACCAAGAGTACCGACAAGTTCACTTCCTTGATGACATTAAACTTTGGGCATTCATTAACTACAACCCAAAACAAGGCAGTTGGTATGCATACAAACCTGTCCCATCACACTATGGTGCAGGACCCTTCAGGTCAACAAGCTCAATCGGCATTACCATTGACCCAGACGAATCCACCACCCTTACTTCAGTACAGCCAGAGATGGCCACCAACACTCAGGTCACCACCAGTCTTACTACCGCAGGACCCTCCAGCTCGAGCAGTGGAGGACCACATGCTACAGGAGGTCAACCATCTGCTACGATGGGTGGAGCAACTCATATCATTAGCGCCCCAGCGCCATTGGGCTCTAGCAGTGGTGCAGCTCCTGGACCTGGTGAAGGCATTCATGGTAGTGGTGGAGGCCCACCGGGCAGTGGTGCCCCTGGTGGTGGTGGAGGTGGTCCAGGTGGTGGAGCCCCTGGAGGAGGTGCATTCCCCTTGGTCCCACCTGGTGCAGCACTGGCACTGGGTGGGGGCAAACTTGGGGGCAACCCCCCACTGGTCTTCAATGGGAACTGGGAGGAGAGCAGAAACTTTCTTCAAGCCTTCCAGATCTATCGAGGAATGAACCCAACCGTCAACCAGCTCTGAGTACCCTACTCCTGGGCAATGACCCTCTTATCTTATATGAGGGGGCTGCTTGTGGACGACTGGGTAGATGAGCAGACAGCCTGGCTGGACACCCAGATAGTAGGAGGAGTACTGCACAACCAAGAAAATTTATGGAACACAGTCCTTGACCAGTTCAAGAACACCTACACTGACACCACCAAACAAACCAGAGTGCACCAGGACATCGAGAAATTGAAGATGACTGGCAAAGACATCAACATGTATATCGCAAAATTCCAAAACCTCACCACCAAAGCTGGCTATAATCCAGATGAAGCCAACATTATTGAGAAGTTCCAAGTGGGACTTCCCGACAACCTCATGATCAATGCCATTCATTTCCAACACCCAGTCACATGGGAAGAATGGAAGGCAGCAGCTAGGCTTTAACAAGCTGAATACCTCATGTTGAAGCCCCATCTTATGCGCAACTGCCAAAATGATAAACGAGGTCGCACCCGAGACCAGTGGGTCCAAGCCTAAGGCTTAACAAGGTGTGTGACCCAAACACCATGGATATTAGCTGCACTAGAGCCCACACAACCCTCACAGACACTGAGAAGCAAAGGATGGTCACGGAGGGGAGATGTTTCCAATGTGGAGAAAAAGGTAATGTGTCACATAATTGCCCACAAAAAGGCACTTGCACTGCTCAGACCACAAGCAGCCCAGAAGCACCTTCTCCCATCCCCTCTACCTCTGCAGTACCGCCTCCCCCCCTCATTACTTGAGTTGCCATATCAGCAAACCACGTACTGTCAAATGATGAAGCAGCTGACACTCAGATCACAGTGCTGGCCACTCAGCCAAAAGAGGTGTGGGACCTCTTGGTGGAAAAGCTTTTTGGAGGAAAGGATTTTCTGAACACCTAAACCCATCGGTGTCACGTTTCGTCTCAATTTCTGTACAATAACGGTCTCTGCTTTCGATGTGGAGGTTCATGACATCATACTGTAGAGGCAGCTGACTGATTCCTAGGATAGCTGTACTAGGGTTTGAGTCAGTTAGGCCATTGGCTATAGGTGGTTGGAGGGGAGCTTTAAAGCAACCCAGAGAATGTATATAAGACGAGCCGTGAAGACCAAGAGTCCCCATCTTGGTCTTCTTCAATCCACTGTTTTGCATCTCTTCTCTTCATCTCCAGTCGCTGAGTCCAAGAAGGGGACTCTACCCAAGAGGCATACACATCCCCTTAGGGGATCCCTCATGGAACCTCTGTCACATTGACAAGTCCGTGTACAGATAAGATCGTCGCTAAGTCTGAATGCCTTTCGCAAAGTCCAAGTCAGACTAATGCTACAGTGGAAGTGTTACATTAAGACCAAGATAGCTACCATGGCGTTCACCACTCGAGACCATTGGACCAATTTGCAACCCTACTCCCTAGATAGGAGGGGGAACCGCAACGTACCACTCATCTTCCTCAAAGAAGCCTATTGGAGAGAATACCGGGACGATGAAGGATACTTCATAGACTTCACGGCAGCCCCCACGCACTATCGACCCATTGAGTTCAACTTCGATCATCTGTGCTGGGTAGAAGTCACTTGGAACCCTGTAGACCACCACTGGGATGTAGTCAGACCAGCAGGACCGAACTATCGCTGCAACATCAACGTCAGAGACATACCTACTGACCAAAACTTGTGGGGACGCATTGATGGGCAAACTGAGGAGAGTGAATCCGAATCACAAATGCCAGAAGAATCGGAAAGCAGTTGAAGCCCCTCACCAATACCTGCTAACACAGACGAGCAGAGCCTCGTTTGACAAGCTGAGTCCCTCCACATTCAAGAACCAGAAACTATAAATGTGCTTTCCCCAGCAACCAACATGGCCACAGCCACCTACACCACCAAACAACTAGCACAAATGGCGCAAGAAGAAGCATGAAGAATCCGTAAAGAGGCAGAAGTGATCCTTCTTTCTACCCATTAACCCACACACAGGACACTGCATGATGGCAGACGACGACGCTATTGCCAGGGCAATCGGCCCCGATCAACTGGATCCACCATCTGGAGGAGGACCACCGGGCGGACCACCGAGAGGATTCGGGGATGGATTCCCAGGAGGATTCCAAGGAGGGGGACCACCCGGAGGAGGAGGGCCACCTGACACCCCTGACAGGGCAGGACCGGGGGCCCAAGACAAACTAATAGGAGAAGCCCCAACCATATTCGACGGAGACCAAGCAAAAGTGGAAGCTTTTCTCACACAATGGCATGTGTACTGGGGAATAAATGGTGATGTCCCCACTATGGCCACTCCATATCGATGAGCACTGCTATTTCTCTCTTTCATCAAGGGAATTAATGTCAGTGAATGGGTGCTGGCGCTTCTAACCTGGCTAAACAGCCAGATACAAGCTGGAATATCACGAAATAACGAGGCCCTCTGGAATGAGGTGGCCAACAGCTTCTGACAAAGGTTCACCAATACCCTTGAAAAGGAACAAGCCCAATCCAAGCTCAAGGGAGGACTCAAGATGATCAACGGAGATATTGACACATAGGTGACCAAGTTTGAACGGCTTGCACAGAAAGCTCACTACTGCCTCAACAAACCCCAAACCATTGACCTATTCACTGGAGGGCTACCGCGCCAACTATACGAGCAAGTGTACATGCTGGACAACCCACAATCCTTCAATCAATGGAAGGAGGTGACCATGTGTCATCAACAACAATACATCCACATGAAAGCAAACCTCAACCTGCGTTCACAAAAACCTCAACAGCCACAGTCACAGCAACCTCAAAATACCCAATGGGGGGGACAACCGTCCAACTACAGATGGCAACCCAGGAATATCCCTCCACCACTATGATACGAACCCATGGACACTTCCACTGACCGAACAAGAGCCCACCTAGCCGGGGCAGAAGACCTCCTTGCAGATAGACCACGAAACTTGCAACCCCCATTCCCACCTCAAGGAGGACCAGGATGGAATAGGGGGAGGGGACAGAGACGGGACACAAGGAACATCACCTGTTACAACTGTGGAAAAATGGGCCACTTCTCACAAGACTGCGTACAGCGCTTAGACAAACAGCAACAATGGGGACAACCCAGCTCCAGCTGAATGGCGGATACCGACTACCATACACAAGAAGAAAGACCCAGTATCCAAACCACCCACACTACCCCATCCACCAACCAGAAGGCTAATGACTGGATCACGGGAGTGGCAGGAGAAGGGGATGACATCAAGGACCCCGTGCTCCAGAAGCTGATGGGGATGGAGGGTTTTCAGAATGCCTGAACCCAACGGCCTGGGTAAGGGCAGTCAATTGTAACAGTGTAATCATTACTCGCTACCGATCTATGAGAGTTCCAGTTTCCGTTCACACAAGTTACAACATGGCCAACATTAGAGCATTGGTAGACTCGGGAGCTACCAACAACTTCATGAAGCCTGCATTCATGTGATGAATGGGCTTCGGGATGATCAAACTCGATCACCCCCGCAAAATATGGAATATAGACAACACCAAAAACAAACTGGGGAGTATCACCCATTGTGTCGATGTTAGAGTACGCACTAAAAACATATACAAGGAAATGAGGTTCTTCATCACAGACATCAGAGACGAAGACATTGTCCTTGGATACCCATGGCTGGCCACCTACAACACAGAAATTAAATGGTCAAATGCAGTCATCCACAAAGACATGCTCCCAATCATAATCCATTCCTTAAACCCGCACTCACTACACCAAAAAACCATCATCGTGAAAGCACTCACTGAGGAAGAAAGGGAGACATAATCGAAGAGCTGGAAGACAACTCCCAACTACAAACCACGGCCACTGAACTGGCCATTTCCACAGCTGCAGAATTACCAGAACCATACCAGAACTTCGCTCATCTCTTTAACAAGGAAGCCTCACACAGATTCCCACCACCACGACACTGGAGACCCCTACTAGCAGGATCCCAAAACAAGATCAAAGTATTCTCTGACCGACCACCTTAACCTCCAATACTGGAGAAACCCACAGAAAATCAGCCAGCGAGTGGCCTGAGAAGTGCTAGAACTTATGGAATATGACTTCAAAATCCACCACATCAAAGGCAAGAACAATGGACACGTGGACACCCTGTCCCGACGACCAGATTACAACAACAGGGAACACAATAATAAAGGGGTCACTGTACTACCGGACAGACTCTTCATCCAAGCCCTGACTACCGACGATGAAATGCTCCCTTACCAATGAATGTTCATCTCCCCTGATGAAATGACCCTAGCAAACCCAATTTACGCACAAGATAAAGCTAAGCTAAACCCATGGATAGATGCCCACAGACTAAAAGACATTGCAGGAACCTGGTACAAAGATGGAAGACATGTGATCTGATCACTGGAGGACTACATGATAAACGAACCATCATCTCCACACACCACGACACCCCTGTCTATGGACACCCAGGCATCAACAAAACTACCCAGCTCACCAAACGACACCATTGGTGGCCTGACATGTGCAAGGACATCCAAGACTACGTCAAGGGATGCGCCGAATGCCAACGACATAAGGTGAACAACAGACCTACAAAAGCCCCCTTGGAACCAATCTACACGAAGTGAGAAGCGCTCCCCTTTGAAACAATAGCACTCAACTTCATCACGAAATTACCCCTGTCCCAAGGGTACGACTCCATTTTGACTGTCATGGACCATGTACTGCACCAAAGCATCCGTCTTTATTCCTTGCAACAAAGAAGTTACTGCAGAAGGAACTGCCGGATTGTATGTAACCCATGTCTTCCCTCGCTTCAGACTACTGTCTCGAATCATCAGTGACCAAGATCCCCAATTCACGTCTAAGTTCACCTGCGAACTCTGTAAAATTCTGGGGATACAACAGAATATCTCCACAGCATACCACCCTTGCACTGATGGACAATCCAAACGAATGAACCAATGGCTCAAGCAATATCTGCACTTCTGGGTCAACGAATGACAGGACGACTGGGTACGATACCTACCATTGGCAGAATTCATGCACAACAATTGGCCAAATGATACTACGCGAGAGTCCCCATTCTTCCTTCTATCCAGATACAACCCATGAGCTGATTGGATAGATAGGCCATCTCCCATTCCATAGGTGGCCCTATGCCTGGAACAATTCAAGGAAGCCAGGAAGTGTGCCTTCACATGCATGTTCAAGGCACAAAAGTCATAGGTCAAACACAAAGACATGCCCAAGTATCGTGTGGCTAGAAGGCCGACACCTCCAAACCAATCAACCAACTGCAAAACTGGCCGCAAAGTGCCACGGACCCTTTTGAGTCGCCCAGGTGATGTCCCCTGTCAACTATCACCTTGAACTTCCCATGCAGTGGAGTATTCACCCAGTCTTCCACATCGATCTTCTCACACCTTACCACGAAACGCCCACGCATGGGCCAAACTATCAATGCCCACCACCAGATTTGGTAGATAATGAAGAAGAATACAAAGTCGAGAAGATTCTGGACTCTTGGCATTTCGGCAGAAGAAGGCAACTCCAGTATCTGATTAAATGGAAGGGATACCCTGACTCGGAGAACCAGTGGGTTGACAAGGATGACGTATTCACCAAAGAAGCCATGGCGGAGTATGAACAAGTCAGCCTCAAGGCCAAAATGAATAAAAGGACAGCCATTCAAACCGTTAAGTCCTCACCACTTTCCCCCAGTCCATATCCTATGCCTTGTACTAGATCACAGAATGATGCCATCCTCTGAAACCTCCTCTCCTCGACCATTGCTCCCATGACTGAGGTCACCCGCTGCCATGCTGGCGGATCTGCCAAGGGTACCGTCACCGTTGAAGATGCCATGCAGGTGCTCCAGCAGTTCCCTGTGCCCACAGCCGGAGCTATCACCAGAGATTTGGGACAAGCTTACCACCTTATCGACCCAGCTATGGGCCAGCAATTCACCCAGACGCCCATCACTGAAGATGAGCTCTTCAGACTTCAATCAGCTCTGCAACATGTTGAAGGACCCCAAAGCCATGGAGAGGTACAAGTGGGAGTGGAAGGCGATGGCCCGGCAGTGGCAGGATGAGCAGCTGCACATAGCGGTGAAGAGGATGGACATGGCTCAGGAAAGGAGAAAATACTGGATGTCGGTGCGTATGAGGACGATGATGAAGATCACTACCCCCTTTGACACCCATACCTTCACGTCCAACCGCACACTGACGACCCTGCGGCCACTCCGCACCTCATTGACTCCTGCAGGATACCCATGCACCGGGGCTACATCGACGCCCCCCACGTGGCTAGTCATACATGAATTGCCACGGATGACCCCACCTCGTGAGTCATCATCCCCAAGGGGTTCTGTGCCAATCAAGGCGTGCACACCATCCCCTTCCAGGTCCGTCTCCCCAGGGGTGTTACCACCTCAGTGAGCCACATCCAGGTTGTATGAGGCGGGGACCCGTTCATTCTTGGAGTAGTTCCAGGATCCCCCTTTATCTATGGTAAGCCCATGTACGCCACTCCCCAGCTCCCACACGACACTCGCACCTTCATTGCTCATGAGGAACTCTTCCTCATTACCAACCGCCACCCCCTTGACACAATCCTGGAGCGCCTGGGGGACATGACCCTCACCGAGGAAGTGCGCCACTTCCGGCAGGCTGCATACAAGGAGACACACTTGCAGAAGCGCATCAATGACCTCACTTGGCAGTTGGAAGACACGAAAGACACCAAGCTTGCCAGTATCTACCGCCTTGAGCGTGCCAACATCATGACCCACATGGAGGATGAGATGGAGAAGGTGGGGAAGGAGAAAAAGGAGAGGGCCACTGAGAACGCGTGAGGTGGGCCTCACGAGCTGAAAAGGGGGTGATGTCACATTTCATCTCAATTTCTGTATGATAACAGTCTCAGCTTTCGATGTGGAGGTTCATGACATCATACTGTAGAGGCAGCTGACTGATTCCTAGGATAGCTGTACTAGGGTTCGAGTCAGTTAGGCCATTGGCTATAGGCGGTTAGAGGGGAGCTTTAAAGCAACCCAGAGAATGTATATAAGACAAGCTGTAAAGACCAAGAGTCCCCATCTTGGTCTTCTTCAATCCACTGTTTTGCATCTCTTCTCTTCATCTCCAGTCACTGAGTCCAAGAAGGGGACTCTACCCGAGAGGCATACACATTCCCTTAGGGGATCCCTCGTGGAACCTCTGTCACATTGACAAGTCCATGTACAGATAAGATCATTGCTAAGTCCAAACGCCTTTCGCAAAGTCCAAGTTGGACTAATGCTACAGTGGAAGCGTTACAGTGGAAGCGTTACAATTGGCCTGGGTGAAGGCGCTACATGTGTACTATAGCAGATATTGATCTATGTGAA
The DNA here is from genome assembly GCA_021527035.1 of Lactarius vividus. NCBI lineage: Eukaryota > Fungi > Basidiomycota > Agaricomycetes > Russulales > Russulaceae > Lactarius > Lactarius vividus. Next base: position 19,921 of record JAKELG010000234.1, on the reverse strand, counting down.
TCCCAGTTCTTTTTAAATCTGCAAACATGACAGCTGAATGACAGGTCCTATTGGACTCTGGGGCAACCAACAACTTTATTTGTGCAGAACTGCTCAAACGAACACATCTTGGAACATGACCCGTCTCCACCCCCATCACCATATGGAATGTTGATGGTACCTATAACCAAGATGGCATGATAACCCAGTACACCGACTTAGCAGTGTGGACTGGTGAGCGCATGAAGATGCTTCGTTTCCTGGTTACCAACCTAGGAAAGGAGGAAGCGATCCTGGGCTACCCTTGGTTCTCAGCCTTTGAGCCTGAGATAAAGTGTGGAGATGCCATGCTGAACAAAGAATTCCAACCAGTTGTAATCTCCAGCCTGAACCTCTAGAGCAACGCCATGCCCATAGAAGCTGCTATCAGGGCAATTGAGGCATATGGGCTCAACAAGGAAGCATGGGAGCAGGTTGTGAATGAAGGACTGGAGCCAAGTATTGCCTTCCTGTGGAAGACTACCACCGCATCAGAACTAGCACAGCAGGAAGTGGCAAAGAAACAGGTCCGGACTTTTGAGGAAATGGTTCCTCCAGAATATTGGTCACATTGCAAGGTGTTCAGTGAAGAAGCGTCACACTGCTTTCCCCCATCCCACATATGGGACCACGCCATTGACTTACTCCCCAACGCACCTGCTGCCCTTGATTGCAAAGTGTACCCCTTAGCCGCAAACAAAGGAGAAGCACTCACAGCCTTCCTGAACAAACAACTTGAAAAGGGATATATTCGTCTCTCAAAGTCAGCTTACGCATCACCTTTCTTCTTCATCAAGAAGAAAGATGGAAAATTATGCCCAGTCCAAGATTATCAACGTCTCAATGAACTCACTGTGAAGAACCACTATCCCCTCCCCCTCATCCCTGAACTCGTTGACCACATTTGAACTGCACATTTATACTCAAAACTAGACATTCGCTGGGGGTACAACAATGTTTGCATTTAGGAGGGAGATGTGTGGAAAGTGGCATTCAAAACCAATCAGGGACTATTTGAACCACACATCATGTTCTTCGGCCTCACGAACTCCCCCTCTACTTTTCAAAAGATGATGGACACTATCTTTTGCAGCCTCATCCTAACAAACGAAGTCATTGTGTACATGGACAACATCCTTGTCACCACCACTGACGACAAGGACTATCACCGAAAAGTCCTCCATGAAGTACTACAACTTTGCAAGGAGCACGACCTCTATGTGAAACCAGAGAAGTGTGAGTTTGAGGTCTATGAAACTGAGTACCTTGGCCTTATCATTGGCCATGGGCAACTATGGATGGACCCTGTTAAAGTTTGAGGAATCCGAGAATGGCAACCCCCGAAGAACCTCAAGGAGGTTCACACGTTCCTAGGGTTCTGCAACTTTTATCAAAGATTTATACAGGGATTTTCACAACTTGCCCAACCTCTTCACAACCTCACAAAGAAAGACATCCAGTGGCACTGGGGTGACATGCAGCAGAATGCCTTTGAAGACATTAAGAAGTGTATATGCGAAGAACTGGTACTCTTATTCCCAGACCTCGCAAAACCATTTGAACTGGAAGTTGACGTGTCAAATGTCACAGTAGGGGCAGTATTAAATCAGTTAGGCCCCAATCAGAAGTTCCACCCAGTAGCATTCCACCCCAAATCGTTTATGGCAGCGGAGTGGAATTATGATATCTATGATCGGGAGCTATTGGCAGTGGTCAAAGTGTTACAAGCATGGAGAACATACCTCATAGGATCCCACCACAAAATCATCATTCACACTGACCATGCCAACCTCCAGTATTGGTATTGGAAAGAACCCTGAAAGATCAACTGAAGGATCGTGTGAGAATACCTGGAGTTGTCTGAGTACGATTTCATCCTGAGGCACATAGCAGGAACAAAGAATGTGCGGGCAGATGCCCTGTCCAGCCGGTCAGACTACCAGTCTGGCGAAGGGGACAACACCAATGTTGTCATCCTACCAGCCAAGCGATTCATCCAAGCCACCCAAATGTCAATACACAATATGGATATTTGGTCCCAGGTGGCTCAAAATGCTGGCAAGGAGGAAGCAGCACGATGGGCTGAACATCACAACCTCAAGTTACACGATGGGCTGTGGTGGAAAGACGAGGCATTAGTCATTGTCAGGGACAAGGATCTTAAGCAGGGGGTAATTGCCTTCTTTCACGACTCTCCAAGTATGGGCCACCCTGGAATCGCCAATACACATGAACTAGTACGATGTGACTATTGGTGGCCCACTATACAAGAAGACGTTGAAGAATATGTCAAGGGATGTGCCATATGTCAGGCCAATAAAATCAACCCACACCAACAGAAACCCCCATATCTACTGACCCAGAAGCAGAACCATTTGAAGTCATCGCTATGGACTTCATCACCAAACTACCCCTATCCCAGGGATTTGACTCCATCCTCACAATCACTGATCACGACTGCTCAAAAGCTGCGATCTTTATACCCTGTAACGAAACCATCACCGCCAAAGGAGTAGCTCAGCTGTATCTCCAGCACGTCTACCTGCACTATGGGATACCACACAAACTCATCACTGACTGAGACCCACAATTTATGTCTGCATTCATGAAGGGGTTGTGCAGCACACTTGGAATACAGCAGAATATTTCCTCTGCGTACCACCCTCAAACAGATGGCCAGTTGGAGTGAACAAATCAGTGGTTGGAACAGTACCTGTGCCATTGGAGCAACATGCAGCAGGACAACTGGGCAGAGGCACTCCCAGTGGCACAGTTCGCACATAACTCATGGCCAAACACCACGACAAAACACTCCCCATTCTCACTCATAATGGGGTGGGAACCACAAACCATGTGGGTGTTGAAACCCACCCCAGTGCCATCTGTCAACCAGTGCTTGGATGAAATGTGTAGCGGTATGACTATCAGCTACACCGAGCCAAGTGAGAGTTGGGTGAACTGTCAAGGGCGAAGACTCAATGTCGGTGTGGAGATAAATCACGTGCCAAAACCTACAAATGATGTGGAGCATGCATCAGTGTATAGACCTTTATTCAAGGTCAAAGACACAGTGTCACACAAAGGCAGGCTGAGTGGAGAACCAAGAGGACAAGTTAGATTGGAGAGAGTAAGGAAGTACAAGAGAATGTGCACCTGAGTGGAGAACCAAGAGGACAAGTTGGTTCCACTCAGGACACTACAGGCAAGCTTAAGTATCTACTGCGGCGGCAATTAAGTCGGAGCTTGAACACTGTTACTAAGTGTAAAGTAATTGACTATGACTAAGAAGCTGACACATCGTGTCTATTAATAGCCTTATCTTTTAGTGCTGACTGATGCACTGTCATCAAGGCTGACTACGTATGACGTGTCACTGAGTAAAACCTAATACAGCGCATAATACATGCCTACTAAGCGTGATCTAGAGCATACTAGAAGGTTCTGTCCTTATCTACCAATCAGAGAATCTGTCCTTATACAGAATGTGACCATAAAGGGATATCCCATGTATGGGTATACTTTCCCATGGTCACGTGATGGCAAGTGCACGATATTTCATGTGACTAACTGGGGAACGTGATGGCAGGTCATGTGATCCACAAAAGGTGAAAATAAATGTGTCCATGACATCACCCCTCTCCTTAAGGGCTGACGTCCACATTGGCCTCTGTGTTAATAAATGGTGTCTGCCAAGGCAAGGACACATAGAGGAGAGCCGCTATCTTTCTGGGAGCGCCCGGGTTCTGTTGATGGAACTGCTCAACTTTTTCCAGGGCATTCACCAGGTTCTTTGTGGGTTCCCATGTGTCCTCACCTTTGCTGTATCCTTTCCAGTGAACGAGGTACTTTAGAGTATGACCAAAGAGCTTTGAATCTCTTATATGGTCTACTTCATACTCTTCTTCTCCTTCTATAATGACTGGTTCAGGAGGAGGCGGTAGCAGGCCATTTACTTCATTTCCTTTATAAGGGGAGAGGCGATCCACATGGAATACGTCGTGGATACGCAGTGCAGGGGGTAGTGCAAGCTTGTAGTCAACGTCACTTAGTACTTTAGTGACTTCAAATGGGCCTAACTGCTTTGGGCCCAATTTGGACAACTGCTGGTGTATCTTTATTTGCTTGGCTTGCAACCAGACTCTATCCCTGACGTTGAAGATGTAAGGCTTATGTCTTTGTTCAACATCTGTCTGCATTTGCTGTTTACTTAAGCGAAGTGCTGCCTCTGCATCCTTTCTAGAGGAAGTTAGCTTTTGAAGACGCTTATCGAGCATCGGGATACCCGTGGGTCTACCAGCAGGAATTGTGAAGTTGGGTGTTACGTCCTAGCAGGGACATGGGTTCAAGGGGTTTGATATCACACAAGCACCAAGTGAAGACGTCTATTGTCTTATTGCTATGAAGTACAAGTGGTCTGGGGTGTGGCACAGTATGTGCCACTACTCTGTAGTTAGGGCTCCTCGCCCGAAGTGTCTAGCACTTCTCTATACTCAGTCTTGCGAGTACACAGAGTCCAACAGGTGTGACGCGTTGATATAGTTCAACTGCAAAGACTCTGATAGTATCCTGGTTAAGGACTGAGGTAGGGGATGCACAAGTAGAGGGGAAGAGCGAAGTCACACCAAAGGGGTGAAGGCAAGGTTGCTAGATTGCAAACGAAGCCAAGTCTGGCTTCCTACAGTGTAAAGTACAGCTTTAAATAGGACGAGGTTCCAAACAACATGAACACAAGTCCATACAGAAGTAAAGAGTCAAAAGAAGTCAAGGCACCGATGTAGAAGCGGAGTCTAGGGTGGCTAACATTGATAGCCCCTTTGGTAACAAAATAAAAGACAAATGGAGCGAAGTGAAACAAGATAACAAAAGACACACACAGCGAAAGTCCGAAGCGTCAGATCATAACATCGGGCATGTAGCTGTAGAGTAGCTCAAAGGGTGTATGACCCATGGCTGAGTTGAGTCTACTATTGATCACGAATTCTGCTGTAGGGAGCAGGTCTGCCCAGTCATCCTGTCTTTTGCTAATGAATAGGTGCAAGTAGACTTCTACTTCTTGATTTTTACGCTCTACCTGTCCATTAGCTTGAGGGTGATAGGCTGTGGTGAGACCTGTGTCTATCCCTAACCGCTTGTAGAGGGTGCGCATGCTCCTTGCAGCAAACTGGGGTCCGCGGTCGCTTATGATTTTACACAGGATCCCATGCAAGGGGAAGACTTGTTCAAAGTAGATGGATGCGACCCCATCAGCCGTAATCTGAGAAGTCACTGGAAATAGATGGATCTGTTTTGTGTAATGATCCACTATGTTAAGGATCATATCCTTTCCACGTGACATGGGCAGGGGGCCGATTAGATCAATCCCGATTAGCTGCCATGGACCCTCAGGTACTTCTTGCGGCTGAATAACTGCTTTGGGGTGTAGATCTTTGCAATATCGTTGGCATCGATCACATCCTTCTACATATGAGGCTATGAAGCCTGCCATGCACGGCCACCAGTAATAGCAGCTGACCAGCTTGATGGTTCCATTCTTTCCAGGGTGACCAGTTGTAGTCGTATCGTGGCATGACTTGACCACGTCGTGACGTAATGTACAGTCATTGGGAACGTAAAGTTTCCCCCTGTGATAAACTAAACCGTCTTCTTCCTCCCACAGCGCAACTCCATCTGTAAGAGCCTTAGGAGCGGTCTTTTGTAATGTTTTAAGACCCTTGATAACTTTGGCTTCTTTTATGGATGCAAGTCTTATGCGACTGCCCAGGGAGTCTATTTCAGGCACGAAGTGAGCTTGTGCGGCATTGAGGAAGTGCTCAGGTCTTAAGACTTGGACCTGGTGGTTATCTTTGTTATCCTTAACGTGGTCTTTAGAGAATCGGCTTAATGTGTCAGCTTGCATGGAGTCTCCTTTCTTGTAAGTGATTTTGAAGGTGAAGCGACTTAAATATAACGCCCAGCGAGCTTGCCGGTGGTTTAAGTCCTTCATACTGGCCCACCATTCCATGTTTTTGTGGTCCGTAATCACTTCAAAGGAGATACCTTCGAGGAAATGTCTCCAATCCTCTAAGGCGCGAATTAAGCTGAGCATTTCCCTGTCATAGATCTCATAGTTGCGTTCTTCTTTGCTCATAGATTCTGAGCGGTACGCAATAGGGTGCCAAAGACCATCGGGATACTTTTGCATGAGTATGCCACCTGTAGCAAATCTGGATGCATCTGTCTCAACACACGTGGGCAGTAGCAGATCGTATACCCGTAATATGGGTTCCTGTATGAAGCGCTCTTTAAGTGTGTTGAAAGCCTTTTGCTGTTCTGGATTCCAGTGCCATGGAGTGTCCTTCTTCATGAGGTCATGTAGGGGTCAGGTGATAGCCGCAAAGTCCTTTATGAACCTATGATAGAAGTTGGCAAACCCAATGAAAGCCCTTACTTCCTTCAGGGTTGTCAGGGTTGGCCACTCCCTTACTGCGGAGACCTTGCCAGGGTCCATCCGCACTTCTCCAGGATGGATAATCATCCCCAAGTACTCCATTTTGTGTTTCTCGAAGTCGCATTTCTTGGGTTTAAGATAGAAGTCGTGATCCTGTAGCCACTGCAGCACCTCTCTTATGATTCTTCGGTGGTGCTTCAGTTCATGGCTGTAGATCAGGATGTCGTCCATGTAGACGGTGACCTCTCCTTTTGCGATGAGATCCACGAATATGGCATTCATAAGGGCTTGGAATGTCGCAGGGCTGTTAGTCATGCCAAAATACATGACCTTTGGTTTATATAGCCTGCAATTGGTGACAATGGCACCCTTCCATTCATCTCCTTCTCAGATTCGAATATTATGATAGCCCTATCTTATGTCGAACTTAGTGAAGTACTCTGCTCCTTTCAACTGATTAATGATGTCAGCTGCAAGTGGAAGTGGGTACCGATTCTTAATGGTGATTTTGTTAAGACGTCGGTAATCTTGGACTAGACAGAGTTTTCCATCTTTCTTTTTGATGAAGAATACTGGTGATGCCATTGGGGACTTAGATGGGACCAGGTATCCTTTACTAATGTGTTCATCCAAGAACTTATCTAATTCCACTTGTTCTGCAGGTGACATGGGGTACGTCTTGACCTTCCAGTGTTTAACTGCATCTGGTTCAAGGTCTATGGCGTGATCCCATGGTTGATGTTCGGGGAGCCTTTGGGATTCCTCTTCGGAGAATACTTTTGTGAAGTCACGATAGTGAGGGGGGACCATTTCTTCAAAAGTCTTCTTAGGTTTAGTGTTGATGGCTTTCTCAGCAATTTGCTGGGAGTACGTAAAGCCTGCTAGACAGAAGACTTCGTCATGGACCATATCCAACACTTTCTCTGCAAGGAGATGGCGGCATTCCATACAGTTCGCCATAATGTGCGTCATCTCTATCTCGTGCTCCTCATGCGCTGTTTCAGTGGCAGAGTTGAGACACATGGTGCCTTCCTGCCAGTCTATTTGCGGATTCCAATTCCTTAGCCAAGGTAACCCCAAAATGACATTCTCTGGTCCAAGTGAAGTGACGTAAAAGTTGTACTTTTCTTCGGTTGGACCAACTTTGAGATTTAGTCGAACTTTATGGGTTATGCTACCGGCTTCATTGAGAGTCCCATCTATGTTATAGAGTAGGATTGGGCTCTCAAGAGGAATCTGCAACATTTTATGGCGGTCAGCGTACTTTTTGTCCAGGAACAACGAAGTTGCTCCGGAATCTACCATTGCTGCTACTTTCACAGTACGATGACATCCGGATAAATAGACACTAATATGAAAATGTGATTTTTTATCTTTTGTTTTGGGAATAATAAAAGAAGAAGAAAGTGCTGCATCAGAATTCATCACTTGCAGCACAGCTACACTCGAAACCAATGTCCTTAAGACTGGTTGAGGAGCTATTTTAGAGTAGGAGCTAGAAATAAAGTTCATCTCAGAGGCAGATGTAGATGTAGAAACAGGAGACAACGAAACTGAGACATCACTACTATCTAACTTACAGGCAATCACGGGGTACCTAGGAATTACAGAATTTGAGTCCGAAACGAGGTGAGTCCTGAGACAAATATTACAAGAACATGGAGCTGAGTCAAAGTCTGTATTTAAGGGGCCAGTCGCAGCTACATGCGACCCCTGATCTAAAAAGCCGCTTTGAGAGCCTCAATGGTCTCCTGCTGCTTTTTAACCATCTCTGTCAACTTTGCCATGTCTGCCTGGGACGTCTTCAGCTGAGAGGTATTGGAAGAAGTGGCCACAGCCACTGTACTGGATGAGTTTGATGAGGATGGAGGGGCTGAGGATTCCGTTGTGGCCACAGCTTTCACTTTGGTTGGTTTCCCTAGCTTTTTGATCATACAAATGGGGGCGCGGTGGCCAGCTTTCTGGCACCAGTTGCACACATCCCGTTTGTGATTTCCATCCTTTTTTGTATGGTCTTTGGACCTGCAACCATAACACTTTCCTTGCATCCACTTTCGATACTCCACCTGGTTCTTGAAGAACTCGTCCTTCCCTTTGTTGCCCTGCTGGTTTTGTTGGTGCATAGCGTCAACCTGCATGGCATCTGGGTCATGAGACGTGGGCGGGTTAGTCCTTCTGGACTTTTCTGCGCGGCGCTGGCAGAGGCGTTGATCTATAAGTGTGGCTGTGGCTTTAAGATCGTTGAAAGTGTCTTGTTTTCTTTCAGTTGTGGCGAGAATGTCTTTTATCTCGTCGTTGAGACCGGTATAGAAACGGTCGCGGAGGTCGGCTTTCGACCATCCAGTCTGTCCACTGTACTGCTCGAATATTGACGTATATTCAGCGACAGACCTCTTCCCTTGGCGTGTCTTTTTAAGCTCCTCCCAGGCGATGTCATGGACATCCATTGGGCTGAAGCGGCAGTTGAATTCTTTTACAAAATTGTCATATATTCCCACGAAGGGGAATGAGCCTTGATTGGCCACCTTGAGATAAGGGAGAGCCCAGGTCTTGGCTTCTCCTTCCATTAAGTTCAAGGTGGCTGCAATCCATCTCTCCTCTATTGGCATCCATGACTGAAGGATCAGCTCCCAGGTGTTGAGAGCATCCCCTTGTGAGCTGGCCCAATTATGGAAGGCAGCTAGGAAGTGGCGGGCATCTGTGGAATTGCCCTTTCTGTCCCATGCTTTGGGGCAGGCCACTATATCCTTGCCACCAACCTTCTTGGGCTTGGCCTGGGTGGCAGCCACTTGCTGGGTTAGGTCAGAGACCTGTTGCGCAAGATGGCCCATAGCCAGTCCGAGTTGATTGATAAGGTTGATGCAGTCTTGGATGGTGGGAGGGAGAGGTGGTACTGTTGGTGCAGGGGCCAGAGTGGGATCTGGCTGAGCAGTGTGCGAAGATGAGGAGTAGGACGCCAACATTCTTTCTAACTCTATTTCTCATGCTCTCTTGTCTGCTTTGTACTGTGCCTGGCGATGGTCCTGTAATAGGAGCAACTGTTCGTCAGGTGAGAGGTTGTCCCAGTCTTGGATTCATGATGCGTATTCTCTTTCGGACTTTGAAAGAGGGGGGAGTGCAAATTTAGAGTGAACTCCCTTCGGATACTGAGCTTGCGCTTGACGAGCTCATTGTTTCCCTTTGGGAGCCACAGTCTATTTCGATGGGAGATGGGGGGCGAGAGAGGACGGGGATGATTTCTTCAGCAAAGAGGATGAGGTCTTCGATGGTGAAGTTGGTTCCTGGAACTTGCGTAGTTCCTGGATACTCTTCTTCAAGTACTTGACGTACACCAGGGAAGAAGTAGAGAGCTTGAACGATAGTCTCAGCAGTGGTATGGGGTGGCTCAGTTACTTGGAAACTGTCATACCAAACTCCTTCATTAACTAAGGTTGCGGATGAAGCCGCGGAGAGGTGCCTGAGCGTTGGGGAGGAGGAGAGTGTAGAAGGTGGTGCTGGAGAAGAGGGGTGAGAATGAGGCTCCTCTAGAACTTGAAGCGATGCTGTGGCAGAGGCTTCTGGGGACAACTGTGGGGGTGATAGGGCTTGTCTCCTCCTAAAGAGACGATGTAGGCGGGCACGAGTATTTGTGAATAGGTGAGGCAGGGTGAAATGTGAGGTGGTTTAATAAGACATCGGGATACGACGACCGCAAAACACTAAGTCGAAGATGAGAGGAGAGTTGGATCAAGCAAGACCAATACACAGTGGTGTTTCACACTGCACAAGGCTGCGGCGATAACTGAACACTCAGGAGTAATGGGATGAGATGTGTAGAGCTACAAGGCTGTCTGCCTCAGTCTTCTCGACCTGTTGGCTGCCTCTCACGCCAAAGCGCTCTCAAACTCTTCTGGTTGGTATGTGTACAGCTGTTGCAAGCGAGGCCTGGCTGGCTCAATGTCAGCTTGCAGCTTATCTGGTGTGGTGACCAGTTCTGCAAACAGTGCCCAGAGCAGTCTACTGATGACCAAATAGACCCAATAAAGGCAAGCACAGTGTATACCGACTTTACGGATACTACAACTGCACCACAAATGCATGGATTCTGCTTATGGACTTCCCCAGGCAGAGAGTGAGGTAGATAACACAAGGACTGGTGGACGTCTACCACCTAAAGAAGGGACAACACAACTAGTGAGCGAAGCGGGCTCAGGAGTGTGGAAAGAACTTGTCCTAATGTAGCAGTATGACTATCAGCTACACCAAGCCAAGTGAGAGTTGGGTGAACTGTCAAGGGCAAAGACTCAACGTCGGTGCGGAGATAAATCATGCGCCAAAACCTACAAACGATGCAGAGCATGCGTCAGCGTATAGACCTTTATTCAAGGTCAAAGACATGGTGTCACACAAAGGCAGGCTGAGTGGAGAACCAAGAGGACATGTTGGTTCCACTCAGGACGCTACAGGCAAGCTTAAGTATCTACTGTGGCAGCGATTAAGTCAGAGCTTGAACACTGTTACTAAGTGTAAAGTAATTGACTATGACTAAGAAGCTGACACATCATGTCTATTAATAGCCTTATCTTTTAGTGCTGACTGATGCACTGTCATCAAGGCTGACTACGTATGACGTGTCACTGAGTAAAACCTAATACAGCACATAATACATGCCTACTAAGCGTGATCTAGAGCATACTAGAAGGTTCTGTCCTTATCTACCAATCAGAGAATCTGTCCTTATACAGAATGTGACCATAAAGGGATATCCCATGTATGGGTATACTTTCCCATGGTCACGTGATGGCAAGTGCACGATATTTCATGTGACTAACTGGGGAACGTGATGGCAGGTCATGTGATCCTCAAAAGGCGAAAATAAATGTGTCCGTGACAAAATGACCACGAAATGACAACATGTGCAAGACTGTATTAAACACATGCAAAACCTCATGGCTAAGAAGGGAAGAAGCTGCTTCATCCCTTACACTGAAGGGGCCCAGGTCTGGCTAGAAGGGATGAACCTGAGAACCTTCTACCCCACCACAAAGCTGGCCCCCAAATGTCATGGCCTGTTCCAAATTAAGAAGGTCTTGTCAGCAATGATGTATGAATTGGAACTACTGACCATGTGGAAGATACATCCGGTGTTCCATGCAAACCTCCTAACACCATATAAGGAGACAGAACTACATGGAGAGAACTTTCCACACCCTCCTCCTGACCTTGTGGATGGAGAAGAAGAGTTTGAAGTGGAGCAGATCATAGGGTCTCAGCTCCATGGGCGAGGGCACAAACTCCAATTCCTAGTTAAGTGGAAGGGTTTTCCCATGAGTGACAGTTCATGGGAACCAGCTGACAATGTCAAACACGTGCCTGACACAATTGCCAACTTCTATCACCACAATCCCATGGCTGATGGGGCAGGACAAAAGCTATAAAGATGGGAAATTCAAGGATGAATGAACCTCAACACAAACCATGACTACTCCTTCCAACACTGCTCCTGCCAACAACCAACCACGCCCTCCTTCTGCCATCATCTTAGAACGACTCACAGTTCCTTCACAATCTAAAGGAATCCCAACCCTGTTCATATCTTGAACCCCATACTCCATCATCCCCTCATGACCCCCGACTCCTGTCCTAGCCATTGCCCTCAATGTCTCCCTGACCAGTCCCACACCTCCACCATCCTCTCCACCACTGCTTGAACCCATGGGAGCCCCCCTCTTGGAAGCACCCCTGGGCATTACACCAGTTGTTCCCCTATCACACCTTGCGTCTGAGCTGCCCCATCCCTATTCATTGATGCCCACTGTACCCCCTTGTCAATTATGACCCGATCCTTGGCTCGCATCTTTAGATGATGATGAGGAACCAGTTGACGAGGGAGACGATGAGGAGTCAGACAACCCTGGCCTTCCATTCTTCCTTAATGCCCCCAACACCCCGTTTTTCTTCCCCCTTATGATCCCATTGGAAGATGATGTCACAAAGGTCCAGGTGAAGTACATTTACTATTGCCAGGACTATCGAGAAGTCATCAGAACCCAAGGGAAGGGGAAGCCTTGCTACTGTCAAGAAGTCTACCTGTTGACACCTCACCCCACTGCCATGCACCCTGCCATCTCCCCTTACCAGCTCACTGTCTTTAGCCCACAAGACCCACGTGCTGTCACCATCAATGAGGTGCTAAGTGAACTCAAAAACCCCCACCTATCCACGGAGGTTGCAAGGTTGTGACAGTACCTTGGAGATAAGATTGCCCTGGATGCATGAAGGGCAGATCTCTGCCAGTTAGAGCAAGAGGCCATTCGTGACCAATTCCACTTGGATGCTAAGCTGCAGGGTATCATGAAGCGTATGCAGTACGCTGGCACCATCCCACTCATCACCGACAAGTTTGTCAAACTCACTACACATCCCGTATGACCCCATCATTATTTCTCCAAGCTTCCCCTAGTACCATGGGTTGGAGGACCCCTTGAGATGCCTCACCTCATGGATGGCCCCAGCCGGACTCAGAAGCAGCACAAATGCTATTTGTGCAAGAAGCAGGGGCATAAGATGAGCGAATGCCCTAACAAGCCCCCATCTGGTGTGTGCACATGGTGCACGAGCTGAGCCCATGCATCTGAAAACTGCCTCATCCACCACCTTGCACCCATCACACCTGTGTTCGAAGAACCCTCTGAACACCCCCATTGGTGCAGGAAGTGTTTGAGGTTTGATGCACAGCACGACAAGATTGAGTGTGCGCAGTATGAGGCTTGCCGCTGATGTGGGGAATGTGGGAGGTATCTATTTCTTCAACATCACGTATGCCCGGTAGATAACCGAGATGAGGAAACTAATGACCCAAGTGCCGACGTATATGACTATGTTGGCAGTGACTGAAGTCATGGCGACTTCAGGTCTGATGGGGGGGTAATGTTACGATTTTCCTTCAGACGTGTTCATTCCTTGCTTCTCAATTCCTTACCACTTTGATACGCCCATAACTCCTTGTGCACCCAACTGTTTCCCATGATCTCTTCACTGCACGATGTGCCTTTACGTCCTCTCCCTTGTATATTGAAGTTCATGGTGCTCCAGCCTCAGCTGACTTGCACATGACCCTGTGCAATCACCCCCTTTTCCTACTATAGCTATGCCCTTGTTCCATTTTTACTCAGAACCCAAATATTGTGCCATATGTTTGTCACAGACAAACATCCTGTACTAGTATATAAGTCGCATGCTACCTAGCTTGTACGGTAGACTTGACTTCTTGTGTAATACCACACCACTATCATCTCACAAAATGACTTTACACTCGCCCCTTTTGCTTGAGCATGACTTTGGTTCGCCATTGCACTTGAACCCCAGACTTTCCACTATTGCCTACATGTCTGAGGAGACTGTGTGGCACTTGTGCATCACCTGACTCAGTCTTAACTGACTGCCTCAAATCCCGTTACCTTGGCCTGAGCGACTTAGTGAAGTGCACGTTGCACATAACGTTCCTGTGGTAACATTACAGTACCACCCGTGTACAGATGGACAATCCGAGCAAACCAATCAATGGCTAGAACAATACTTGCAATTTTGGGTCAACAAGCAACAAGATGACTGGATCCACTATCTCTCCATGGCTGAGTTCACACATAACAATTGGCCCAGCGAAACCACTAAAGAATCCCCTTTCCAGCTCCTTATGGGGTATAACCCATGTGCTGATTGGATGGATAGGCCATCACCAATTCCACAGGTGGCACTCAGGGTCAAACAGTTCAAGGAACTCCGACAGCATGCGCAGTCACTGATGATCAAAGCGCAGCAGGGGTGGATCAAGGCCAAAGATATCCCCAAGTTACAGGTTGGAGATCAAGTATGGCTAGAAGGATGCCACCTATGTACACATCAACCAATGGAAAAACTCACAGCACAAAGACACAGCCCCTTTAGGGTAGCACAGGTGATGTCCACAGTCAATTACTGCCTAGAACTTCCCATGCAGTGGCAGATACACCCAGTGTTCCATGTGGACCTCCTCATGCCCTATTGCAAAACACCCACACATGGACCCAATTATCAGCACCCACCACCAGATCTAGTAGGTGGTGAAGAAGAATATGAGGTTGAAAAGATTCTAGACTCCTGGCAATTTGGCAGAAGTTGCAAACTGCAGTATTTGGTCAAATGGAAGGGATATTCAGACTCAGACAACCAGTGGGTCTCCAAAGATGATGTATTTGCTGACAACACAATTCAGGAGTTTAAACGTTCAAACCCTGCACAGGAAGCACATATAAGCACAGGGAAATCCCAAGAGATGTCCCCATCTTCTTCTCCCACTACTCTCACTCATGTGACCCCAATCCCCAGGTCAGTTCCGATATGTTGTCAATACCAGTCTTGCAGCTCCTTACCAAGTACAGTCCACACCATTGTCACCCCTGTCATCTACCCTCTCCCTTCACCAATGAGGAGGTTGTCCTCCTTCCACCACATCATCCTGAATTCCTTTGCCATCCCCCACTCTTTATTCCAAGACCAATCAGCCCAGTCAACTCAGGAGCAATTACATCCCTACCAGAGCACCTACTCCAGTGGGCAATGAACAGGGCTATGTGCCCAGCTGACCAGTCTCACCACCGGGACCTGACGAGGGCAGGGATCTGTACGACCCAGCTGAACACCTCAAGACACATCCATATTTGTGTTATGCCACCCATCTCACCACAACACACTCAGAAACCCCCCCACTATGTGGACCCACCAGGGAAGCTCTCACACTACCAGCGGCTCCTCAACCCATGATTTGCTGTGATCAAGAGGAGGAACATGTGTTGGAGGCCAAAGGTCAGCTGGAGACTCCCCCTCCCAGGGGATATCAGTTCAACTGGGGAGTACATTACATTACATTCCAGATTTGAGATGCTCAAGAGCACCTTTGGCCTGCCCAGTATACTCAGCTCATCCTCACTGCTGACCACTTTGTCCTGGCCTTCCAAGCTGGGAACAACCAGCAGTACAGGCAGCCTGTACACGCCACTCCCTATTTTGAGGGACAGTCCCCTACCCCCACTTACACCAATGACAACCTCATGTTCTTGCTCTCTGACAGTGGACTAGTGGACTCAGTCAACCAAGCACTCCTTCATATGAAGGACCTCCCTTTAGTGGCTGAAGTGCATTGCTATCAGTGCATGACCCTTGGTCACCATGCCCAGCAGTATCAAGTGGTGGTGGAGCAGATGAGGCTGGAGAAGATTGAGATAGAAAGGAACTGGTGCATTCATTGGCTCCAGTGCGCTCACACAATTGACCATATCAAGAACAAGTGGTCCATGCTACACTGCAGACCACAAGCTGAAGAAGATGCCAAAGAGATGCAGGTGATCCAGCACATTTGCTCTCTCAGCACAAACCCCCTCACGGTCATGTGCAATCAAGCTGGGGCTTGAACCTGAAAAGGGGGTGATGTTACATTTCATTCTCGGACTGCCTGGCCTGGTGGTGGACTCTGACATACTTGTGATGACTCAGTATGTCAGCAGTAATGTGTCATGGACTTCTCATATCAGTCAGCTGTTGTGCCTTGATGACTGATGCCTCTATTGTTGTATGTGTATGATATTATGATACAGATGACTGATTCCTAGGATCACTGTAGTAGGGTTTATGCTACTTATGCTATTGGCTAGGACATGGTTTGAGCGGAGCTTGGAATGGCTCCCTTACTTGTATATAAACCCATAGTTGTACGACCAGGATCCCCATCTTGGTCTTCTTCAATTACCACTCTCTACTTGTCTTCTATGCAGAGGCCTAGGGTCCTCTAGTGAGCTACTACCGGGATATCCCTCAGACCAAAGGGATCCCTGTGTACTTGTTGTCTCATTCCACTGAGTGGATGGTGACTTATCCCACCAATACTTTGTGCCACCTTGTATTCGAATACCTCAATGCTCAGACTGTGCATCCCTTCAAGGCCTTCTATATTCTTGACTCAGCTCAGTGGGAGTTCATTTGACAAGTTGACTCTCCACCCCTGGGTATCCCAATAGGCTTTCCCCTATATACGTACAGAGACTCTACTGGGACCTTTTGCAGGCATCCTGCTGTATTCCCCCTTGTATCTGCAAACCACCAATTCTATCCAAGAGGGAACCCACATTACCAAAGCACCTAAGTCAGGTGAATGTCTGTGGTAGATGTTACATGACACATGATGTGGCTCGAAATGGATTCAGAAATGCCAGCAAGGTTGATGATGAGACAAAGAGAGAAACTGACATGTCTCTTGAATAGTTCAGAAAATAGTCATGAAAATCCCCAGTCTGTAGGATATAAATATGAGGTAGTCATGTCTCTAGATACTCTGTCTTAGCTTCATTTGAAATCCCAGCTAGTGTCTCTCATCTTGAGTGAACAGCGTGATCCCTCTCATCTCTGCCATCTTCTTTAGCGAACTGACACTTTGCTCATCATCCCTCCCATTCTAAGGCCAAATCCTTGACCTTGGGTTAAACTTAGATTCCATTCTGCTGCATCCCAACATTGTCCTGAACATTCTGGCTGGAACATAACAATGTGACTTCCTTCTGTGGATTCATTGAGCATTGCACCAGCTCAGCTTAAAGGAGCGTAATCCTATCATTCCTTTCTTCTACCTTTTTGTTGCCATTCAACTTCTTTAGATACTCCACTTTGGAGCTTGTATCCAAGAACAAGAATGACAGCAAGTGCTAGCTCAGCAGATCAACAAGTGAGTAGGCCATTAGGAACCCCCAAAGTTCAGTTGAGTGAGATCTTGAAGGTGTGCCCTACAGAGTGTAACAAGAGAAGTGCTTGCCACCACTGCAACTGTGGCCACAGCCCCACTGGTAGTGGCAGTACCATGGGTGGGCAAGTTTGAGTGTGTAGAAGACATGGGGATGGTTTATCTATTGCCAAGGAGCAGTCAGCAATAGTGCTTTTAACAGTGCATGATTTGGAGGGGAAACTACTCCTGTCTGTGATTCTGTAAGGCCAGAATGCTAATGCATCCTGCCTCCACAAGACATGCCAGTGTTACAAGGGCTAGGCCCAGGATGGAGAGCCTCTTCACCATACTAGGAGCCAGCTGCCATGTTACAATTTTCTCTCCTTTCCTTTGGATGCCCTCGTTTCTTACTTCTCGCTTCCCTACCCCACCTTGATATGCCCATAGTTCCTTATGCACCCAACTGTTTCTGATGAACTCTTCACCGCACGATACGTCTTTACACCCCCTTCCTTGTATATCAAAGTTTACGGCGCTCCGGTCCCAACTGACTCGCATATGACCCCACGTAATCACCACTTATCCTATTGCAGTTATGCCTTTGTTCTACTTATGTTCGGAATCTGTGTATTGCACCATGTGTTTGTCATGGACAAACACCCTATATCAGTATATAAGTCACATGCTACCTAGCTTGTACGGTAGACTTGACTTCCTGTGTAATACCATATCACCATTGTCTCACGAACGACTTTATGCTTGCCCTTTTTGCTTGAGCACAACTTTGGTTCACCTTTGCGCTTGAACCCCAGAATTCCCACTACTGCCTGTGTGTCTGAGGAGACTGTGTGGCACTTGTGAATCACCTGACTCAGTCCTAACCAACTGCCCCGCATCCTGTTACCTCAGCCTGAGTGACTTAGTGAAGCGCACGTCGTGCATAATGTTCCTGTGGTAACGTTACATGCCAGCCAGGATGTGTCTAAGACATGGCTCACTAGACTGCACCAGAGGGGATAGTGGAATGATTTCTTTCAGAGCCCAAGGCTGTCTACCTTAGCCTTCTTGGCCTATTGGTTGCCTCATTGCCCAAAGGCTTTACTGCATCCTTTCCCATTGCCACTACAAGGCAGGAGTCTGGTTGCAGAACGCCATAAGGTGAACACCCCCCAGAGTCTGAACCAGGTTTTACACTTCCATGGTGAGGAGATCCTGCACCCAGTGTGGAGCACCAGAGAAAGCTGGCACTAAGCTCCACAATACACAGCCCAGTGGGTCATGCACACCTGGATATGGATTAAGGGGCTACCAGATCCAATCTCCTTGTGCAGAGCACAATATAGTAGGGATGAAAGTAGGACTACTGGGCAATGTATAGTAGTGGAGGGGCCTTACCAACAGACACCTGATGCCTCAGGGCACTGTGGCTTGGGCAAGGAGGGTGAGTCCCCAGACAGACCTTAACTCAGCATGTGCCTACAATGACACAGAGGCTAGCCAAGTGAAGTAGTGGGCCAGGGCCCATAACCTGATCAACAGCATAGGTGAATAGGGACTATACTCACAGTGACAAAGGAGACTGGTGAGATATAGGCAGCAACAGGGATAGCAGAGATCTTGCAAGTAAGCAGAGAGTATGTCTGATAGCACAGAGTGAGAACTGGGGCTATCAGGGTGTACAGAGTACACTACTTATACTATACAAGAAGGTGACATAAGTCACTGTAACATAGGATGGACAATAGGTGTTGTTCTACACTGGGAACAATGGAGTGGACAAAAGAGAGCAATGCACAAAAGGGGACACAGACCACAAGGTGGGTCAGAACAATAAAAACAATAAAGTCCTAGAACAAGGATGATATCATAGTGACATCACAATAAGGATAGAACAAAGAGATAGTCCTAATGTGTAGTACAATAACAAGTTCAGAGGGATCTATATGATGTCATTGTACAGTGATGTCATAGATAATCAAAAGGTCCAAGATTGTGATGATCATACATCTAATCTACATAAAGTCCTGTATATCTAATCTAAAGCAGTCCATTATCTGCATGTCCATTTGAGCCACTAAGTGTGCACAGGTCACTTGTCAACAGGTTACTAGGCAAATTACCCAACTTGGCTCAACAGCAGTGCCTGCTTGGTTGGCTGCCACATTTATGGTGTCAATAGGGTCTTTCAAAGTACCATTAATTTGGTCCCTTATTGGACCCATTAAGCAACCATTAATCCACAATTTAGCACCATTTTTGGGTTAATGTGAGAAATAATGAAGTAAATAATTGACCAATATTGGTCAACTTTGAAACCACCCCCCCAAAAAACTTGTTAATTGGACACTTAATGCCTTAATTTTTGCTCCCTTGAAGCAACAGGATCCTTTGGCAGGGTGGCACCTTTTCAATCTCTGCCTTACCAGTTTGCTATCATCCCCATCATCCTTGTCATTGCCTGCCAGTGTGATATGCCATCTATGTAACGTCTACCATGGACGTTTACCTGACTTAGGTGCTTCAATAATGTGGGTTCCCTCATGGATAGAATTGGTGGTTTTTGGATACCTTGGGGAATACAGCAGGATGTCTGCAGAAGGTCCCAGTAGAGTCATGATACGTGTAGAGGGTAAAACCTAACAGGATATTTGGGGGAGGTGCGTCAACTTTGCGAACGAACTCCCACTGCTCTGAATTGAGAATGTAGAAGGCTTAATAGGGACGTGTGGTCTGGACATTGAGATACT
>JAKELG010000233.1:0-59143 GCA_021527035.1 Lactarius vividus | reverse complement strand
CCCGAGGGAACCCACGTCACAACAGCGCCTAAGTCAGGCCAACGTCCGTGGTAGACGTTACACTACCACCCACAAACGGATGGGCAGTCTGAACCAACGAACCAACGACTTGAACAATATCTCAGGATATTCGGGAATCATCGCAACGACTGGGCAACGTGGTTACCAATCGCCCAATACGCACTGAACGCATGGAAGTCGGAAACTACGAAGAGGAGTCCGTTCGAACTGCTCTTCGGATTCACTCCGCGAGTACACCAACCAGCAAAAACGAAGACTAGCGTAGACGAGGCGACCAATAGACTGAACCAACTCACAGAGGTCCGGAAAGTGGCTCACGAATCGATGAAAAAGGTACAGGAGTCCTGGATAGTAAACTCTAAATTCGACGGATTCAGGAGAGGGCAAAAAGTCTGGCTAGAAGCAAAAAACTTAAAAACCTCGCATCCCACAGCCAAACTGGCCCCGAAACGCTACGGCCCCTTTGTCATAGCCAACGAGGTGTCTAAGACGTCTTACCAGCTCGTACTCCCGAAGCACTGGAAAGTTCACAACGTGTTCCACGCCTCACTCCTCATGCCTTACACGGAAACGCCCCTTAATGGCCAGACTTTCGACGAGCCGTTGCCCGATATAGTCGACGGCGAGGAAGAGTGGGAAGTCGAGGAAATAAGGGGGGAAAGGAAAGTAGGACGGAAGCGCACGACACAGTACCTAGTCCACTGGAAGGGGTACTCTGACGCGTTCGATAGCTGGGAACCAGAAACTGGGGTGCACGCACCAGACCTTGTCAAAGAATATAAAGCCCGTGCTGCTGGACTGGAAATCAACATCATTCACATGGATCCATTCGGCTACGGGCAACGACACCCTCCTCTCCATTATCGAGTACAACACTGGGAGCTCTCGCTAGGGGACACTGACGATATCAACCGACAGGTTGAGGAATGGTCCTGGGTGCTCGAAGGCCATGACGCCCGGGCGGACTCTCCACGTACGCGAGACGATTCCTTCGGCTACGCGACGTATCGAGAGCCCGACGGGCGATGGCGTCGCCACTCCAGAGCTCGTGCCAATCGCAGGGAACGACTCCAGCGTGACCGAGTAGAGGAGTTGGTCGCAGAACGGGTTAGAGTTCATGGAGTCTATCCCGACGACGTCCCACCGCCTATCGTCTACCCCGAGGTTACACCGTCCCCTATCATTCCGCCGACCACCGTCGCTCCTAGCTCAGTTTCATCGATCCCTAGGTCTCTCCCCGACCCCCCACCGGAGGTTGCAGCAGATCAGTCGGCCTTAGACCTCCGCCCGGCGTATACCCCAGGACCCGGACATCCAGGGGCAGGCTGGCGGATTACACGTCATAACGAACCCTACGCCTTCGACATCCCGGTCGAGGGAGGAACGCGGAGGCCAATTACATACATCCGGTTCGCGATTAATCAACGTGAACAGCCCGTGATCCTAGGGACGGAGGGGTTGAACCGACCCCAGTACTTCAAACCACTCTACGCTCTCCCCATGCCGCCCCGAGTCGAAGCTGGGACCCCTGAAGGGCACTCCCTGGCTCTATTTTCAGACGACCATCCCGCCCGACATGAAGTCGACCGGGCCCTCGCCCTGGTAGCCGATCCAGGAGCAGCCGGGGATGTCCACCGTTTCAGACTATCGCTGAAACGGAAGCAAGACCTCTTCGCGCGAATGCGCGATCTGGACATTGCCTGGAACGATTGGCTCGCGGAGGCGGAGGGGATTGACTCGCATCTTAGGGCTTCTAACATTACGTCTCGCATATTCCCGTACTTACCTCGACCTCTGCCCCGAGGCCTGGACGTATATCACATTACGGAACTAAACTCTAACGACAGGAGGTTCAGGGCTCATATGGACCATCTCGAAGGTCTCGCGCCCATACCCGTCCCGCCGCGTCATCGCGGACCCACCGCGACACGCGACCCTCGCGTCGAGCGCCCGGAGCTGCACGGAGAAGAGCGGCGTGACGCGATCTGTCTGTACTGCAACGAGGGACACCAGGCGCGGGAATGTCCGCGGCCGCACGTCCTGTGCGGGGATCACTCCCCGCGGTGTCATGTCCCGGTCCACCACCCAGGGTTCCAGGGCCCCTGTCCTGCCCGCTCTATCCACTCCCCGCGGCCCGAACCTTACAGTCGTGTGAATCCGGAACGCGTCAGACGCATCGAGGCGGCGGCAGGGGGGGGGGGGGGAACAGAGCCCTGAAGAGGGGGTAGTGTCACGATCACGTGACACGTGACATTCATAGCACGCAATTCGGAGAATGATCGGAGGATTGACAGGTCTGCCAGCTCAGCGGTTCGATGACGTGGCATTGAGAATACTTACAGAAAATAGTCCCGAAAATACCAGTCTGTACGATATAAAGAGTAGCAGTTACCGTAGTGTCTCTTTGTCTTAGCTTCGTTTTGAATCCAGCCAAGTTACTCTCACTCTCGAGTGTACAGCGCCGCCCACTCATCTCGTACATTCTTTAGACTAAGTGAAAACCTTAGTCTGACATCACTATCGATCCGCTCTACGCCCTGCGTCGTTGGAAGCTTCTAGCCCGAAGAATCTCCGACAGATCACCGAACGTCCCGGCTGGGACGTAACATATGAAAGCACTTCCGGACGAAAACCAGGTATAGAAAATAAGTAGTGAGGATAGTGCGCACAGAGGAACTAAAGGACGCGTCTGCTGACTTAACAGCTCCCTAGCGCCTTTCGCAAGAACCTCCTTAAGAGGCTAGCCAGAATGGCACGACATTCATAAATGCCGGTGGACAAGAAAGGAATGTGTCGAGAGAAGAGGATAGATGATGCTCACTGAGGGGATATAAGACGACAAGAATGTGGTCGCAGAGTGAGTCAAGTGACACAAAGTAGATCTGGGGCAACGGCTGTTAGTATGAGCGTCCAGGGCCCATAACCTGTTGAGCGGGCAGCACTAACAGCGAGAGGTAAAGCAAGAAAGCTAAAGGCAAGACAAGTAACTTCAGAGATAGAAGGAACTCTATTAGCAGCGCTACACACCTAAAGGCAAGACAAGTACTAAACTAATGTCAGCGTAAGGTAGAAGGCTTTAGAGTAAAGGGAACTTACACTTCAGAGATAGAAGGAACTCTGAAGTGTATGGGCGAAAACAGCAGTCCTTATATACAGGACGCTTAGGTAATAATGGTCTGTGCGCACCGGTGATCCAAACAAAATACACCTGGTCTGTGCGCCAGAGGGAGAAACGCCATTGGAGGGCAAAGAACAATGAAACCGCCTAATGCGGCTAAGTCCGGTATCTTAACAATAAAAACAATAAGAACCTAATAAGGATCTACATAATAAAGATAAACAATAACCAGTCCGTACAAGTCCGGAAGTCCATAAACTAACCATAAGGGTCAGATACCGTATAAGGAAGGGAATGACACAATCATATCCCACAAGACATGTGACTTGAATCAGTCACATCTCAACAGTACACCCGTGGGAAGGTTTCTTCGCCCCACAGTGACTAAGCGTGAGGGGAGTGTGATATTGAGCAAGGCATAGTCGAGCACGCAACATTGAAAAAATATGGGAGAGAGCCATTGCCTTGGAAAGGCACAGTATCAAACCGATGACCACATGCCAGGTACTGCACCGGGTGAAAGATAACTCAATAAAACGATTTCGATAACAGGTCGACGCATCCACCCACCGTGACCTTCAAAAGGTGGCGTCATTCTCAACGAGTCGACCACAAATAATATGCTTGTTCGAAAAGATTTTAGCCCGCCCCTTCATGTTCTCGTTGTTTTCACAAGAGCGACATCAGCAATAATACAAACGACAGAGGCAACGATACTGACATCCACTCGGGAGTGAGATCATTGAGCTTGTCTAGTGGTGAGTCGATGGGCGTCAACATATCTACACCCATCCAGTGAACGACGAAGGCAAAAAGAGCATATAGCGGGCGACTCACCGAGATCAAACGACTGTTTTGCGAGGCGTCGCGCCCCGCAAAATTCCTATACATCCCCTCTGTTTAAAAGCGGCACCATCACCCATTAGCCCTAAGCGTCCTCTAATTCGGGTCCGGGCCCCGGGGTTTGCATACCTGGGCCATAGAACTCCCTTTCGGCCGTGACGTCGAACATGGTGCCAGCGATGGCGAAGAGGATCATCCCGTCGTCCTACCTATCAAACGTAGTGAGCGTGCGCGGAGTGTAAGTCATGAAGAGGACTGTAGGGGCGTATATGCATGGCAGCCACGAGTAGCTCGCCTTGAACTCAATCAGAGTCTTACGGGGACAGAGGTGGAGAGAAATACAGTTCTCTGGAGGGGGTATAGGGCGTAGAGGAAGAGGACAGTGTGAGTGGGTGCGAGAAAGAGAAGGACATAGTGATGGTCGTGCGTATCGGGTGAGACACTGACCCCAGGGCAAGTGTGTGTGATGATGGCATAAAAACTCTCCTCTACCCGACCCGTCGGCGTGTCAATCACACCCGACACACCTACGCTTACAGTGAATTACTGTAATAAATAAATAATTATTGCACGGCACAACCGTCTAGGAAGCCCAGAGCCAGTCACGGCGGATCATCGTGTTGGTGCCAGTGGCTTCTGGTAGATCTCATCATCGCATTAATATCACAATGATGGTAAGAATCAAAAATTAGGCGAATACCAGTACGATGACCCCGTGTCCTCCAAAAGCTCACCCTTCGCATGTACCGTACTCAGACAAGAACTCTGCAATCCTGTGCTCTCCATATGACATCGCTTCTTGTCTTGGAATCCGCCCACTGGAATCGCGAACATCCAAATCTGCACCACGCTCTACTAAGAGCATGCAAATCTGGAGGTGCCCCTCCGACGATGCGACATGCAACGGGGTCGACCTGCGCCGATTTTGTGCGTTCACATCGGCACCATGGTCGAGTAACAATCGTGTTACCTCCAGATATCCATAATATGTCGCATTCTGCAACGGGGTCCAGCCGGCTCTGCTTCGTGAGTCCACGTACGCACCGCGCTCAATCAGTAATTTTGCTACCTCCAATCTCCCCTTGCCCGATGCAACCCACAATGCCGTCCTCCGACCACTGTCCGTTTCATCGACATCCGAACCTCCGTCAAGTAATGACCGTACGACGTCAAGTTGTCCATCTTCTGAGGCGGTGTAAAGCGGGGGCGACTCGGAGTCGGAGAGCTTCACCTTTTCTCCAGGTTTCCGTAGCGGCTGAACCGTAAGACTGGGGGGCTTATTTCGTGGTTGAAGGATTGACGTAGACGGCGTCACCACGCCATCCAGAGAGCTTGCACTTTTGATGTGTCCGGATAGAAAGTTTGCAACCTCAAGTCTGCCATCGTCGAATGCCAGGTCCAAGGGGGCCTTCCCGTCGACATCACGTGTGTTGAAATCGGCGCCACTGTCGAGAAGAAGCTTCACAATGTCAAGATGGCCTTTGGCTGCTGCTGAATGCAATGGGGAATGGTATTTGTAATTAGGAGAATCCACGTCTGCGCCGTTATCAAGTAAGAGTCGAACGGCGTCAAAACGTCCGCCATCTGAAGCTACATTCAGTGGGGTGTAGCCGGCAGAGGATCGAGAGTTCACATTTGCCCCGTGCTGGATTAGTAGCCGTGATATATCCCGGTGCCCTGCGCAGGAAGCCGCTAACAATGGAGTCTGATGATCTATTGACAGAAGATCCACATCTACGTTGTGGTCGAGTAACAGCCGCACAATGTCACCGCGACCGCCTAATGATGCATCGTGCAGTGGATTGTTCCCGTGGCCACTCAGGACATTTACATCGGCGCCACGCCGAAGAAGCGAGCATCCAATGTCGATGTCACCAACGTCGAATGCAGCGATCCATGGAGTCCGGTGATACCCCCCCTTGGCGTCAATATCCCCTGGGTACGTCGAAATCAGGTGTTCAATAAGCCACTGGAGACGGCAAAGTATGGCGTAATATAATGGGGGGGGCATCTGGCAGCCTTGGGTGCTTCGTAGGTGTGGACGAACGCCAGGGGTCGTCAATATCGTATATCCAGACCCATGCAGAGAAGTGTGGCCGATCTCGATCAAACAGTCGTTCAGTGGCATCCCGGATCGTCGATGACACATCCTCGAACCGGGCGTGTTCGAACCAGTGTCGTGCCGCGTAATCAGCGAGAGGAAAGTTCCTAATACCGTCTTTGTCGATGCGGTCGTCGAGCTGAAGTAAGAAACCAAGGCAGGCATGAGCGAGAGTGGTATGTGCTAAGTGAGGGGTGATGTGAAAACGAGAGAGGTCCTCAGTTGTGGTCGCAAGGCGATCTGATGTCAGGAATTCCTTCACGGAAAAGTGGGCAAACTGAACGATTCGGGACCCGTTCACATTGACGATGATGATGAGACTGGAGCACGCAGAGAGTACAGCTTCTTCCGCATCGCCTAGTCGCCAGCCAGCGTTAAACTGTGGGAGGGCTCCTGGATCGAATCGGACTGCCAAAATATCGGCAAGCTCCTCGACGCGAAGTGGTCTTACAGATACGGCGATACATTGGAGGAGTCTGCATGCGAACTGTCGCTTCACTTTGTCGATCCTACGTAACATGTGTTCGTATGTTTCATCCAACGTCACTGGCAAGTGGTCCAGAATACTATGGATGCTTGCGGGGAAGCATCGACGCAAGATGTCCAACAGGCAGTAGACCCATCTGAACCTGTGGCATTTGTTAGGCAGCAGTCCGGAGAAGCCATGAGAGGAATCCCTTACATCCCATCTGCTTTCTTTGACAGTGTATCGATAACTTGCTGCCTATTTTCGGCTGTCCATCTTCGCATGGTGCGATCAGAGTGCACGAATGATTTGATGTATCCTGAGATATCTGCCATTTGCTCTTTCTCTTCGTGAAGCGAAACCCGGAATATCGCCAAAGGTTCGAGAATGGTCCGAATGTCGATCTCCGGACGACTGGAGAGACATATGTGTACATTTGGAAGTTTTGAACTGACGAGCTCTTCTACAAATTGAAGCACATTCTCACGAGCGGTGGGAGTGCCAGAGATATTAGGGGATTCGTCGAGAGCGTCTATAATGATGTACGTCGCTGGCTGCCCTGAGGCCTTGAGCATGTTTATTAGACACTGTGAGAGGGCGTTATCTGAGGGCTGTTGTACTCCTTCATCGTGGTCCAAATAGAAACGAGAGAAAATGTGATGGCAGGCATCAGACCTGGCGCTAAGCTGGAAGAGGAGGGAGGAGAGGAGATCACGTCGATGTTGTTTCTGAGTGTCCCTGAAGTCGAAGAAGAAGTAGGCCATCGAAGCTAGTCCCGCCTTGCGCATCTTGTCGATCTCTCGGATGATCGTAGACCTTAAAAAAGTGCGTGAATATCCAAGACCGAAGGCGATGAAATGCGGTATACATCAAAATAGTTTTTCCCGAACCCGCTACGGCAAAGGAAATAAATAAGGAATGTCGCAAGGCCAATGTTGGGAACGTACGTTTTCCATCAATCCACAACAGGAAACCCTTCCTGTTCCATTCAGCGAAGACGCTTCCTTCGCAAAACCATGTTGCAGTTCCACTTTGATGGATTTCACGTGCGATGTTGTAGTTGGGCGATGGGTCCGGAGGGGTGAGCCAAGTTCGTGATTCCCTTTGCAAGCGATCACCTGTGCCCAATTTTAGCGCCACGGGACCATGACGGTAGGATCAATCAATAACGAACGCTTCATCTTGTTTAAATCGTTCGCAATCTGTTGCATCATATCTGTCGTCTTCATCAGATTCCGTTGCGCCAGTCCCAGAACACCATAAAAACTCACCCAATGCCTTCCAGATACCGTCCACTGATACTTTGCCATCTCCGGAGGTAACCCCTCAATTGATTGTTTATTACCAGCGGGAACGTTTGCGTACCGTTTATGACCACCTTGACATTATTCATAAGTCCGTAGACAACTTCGAGCGTCTGGGCCATAGTCATCCGACCTTCCTCTTGGGTCAGACGGTCTAACCTGCGTAGGATGCCCTCAATCTCGCTTTCTCCTAGCAGCTTCCTTGCGAATTTCTCTGCGCAACGTTGAGACTTCACATACCAAACAGATGGATCCACTTACTGAATCTACCCTGCTTAATCTGTTTGGTAGCGAGAGCAAGCACGGAAAGAAGCTCGACCATTATCTTTATGCTTATCTCGGTCATGGAAGGAGTCAAGGGGAGATCGGTGTAGATTCGAAGGCGTTTGAGGAAATTTGCGAGGCATTCAAACAATTCGACGAGTGCATCGTAGCTCGAGCTGACACCACTGGCTGCCTTCACAATCGAATGAGGCGATGCAGGCGGAGAATGTAATAGGATACATACTGCGAAGAGAACATCCACGCCAGAAAAGATCACCTTTGCTGGTTCGAACGGGACCTGGTAACAGAATTTGTGAAAAACAGTAAAAGGAAAGAACGAGGATATTTCGGCTGACTAAGGTGATGGACGCGCCAAGAACAGCAGATAAGGTATGGACGACGTGGACTACTGGGCTAAGCCAGTTGAGCAACTTGCGATTCCCGTCGCGAAAGTCTTTGAATTGGTTGGCCTTGTCTTCGAGTACCTTAAGGACCTCATCGGGAGAACCGCAAGATCGAAGGCTGTCGGAAGGGGGGAGCTTGGCAAGGTCTATCCCAACCTGGTTGGTGTAGTCGGCGAGAGCTGCAGCAAGGATCGGTTGAAATGATGTGGAAGTCATGAGATTTGTTCACAATCTCTCGCAGAGATGTGCTTGGGTGATAAGCCAGGTGGGTAGGGCGAACGCGCAGGTAAGGTCTGTACTTAAGACAGGTAAGGCCCGCGGGACCCATGGTAGCACCGCCTCTTGTATTCGCTACCCAGAACCACAAGTGGACGATATGAGGCATTCCCGAAGCTAATTATGTGTCTTACATCAGATGGGGTCAGTCACGGGTACGAATATCAAACCTAGTGATCATACACCCGACACCGGCTTCGTATTTTGCGCAGTAGGGAGAGGGAAACGAAAGATGGATTGGGGCGGTGTCTGGCACGGTGATATAGATTTCCTAAGCCTAGAAAGACGCCAAGAACTCACCGAACTTGGAAAGAAAGACAGAACATTCCGAAAAAAATAATCCTAACGTTTGCTCAAGAGTAGGATCCTCGAACTGTCCATGGTCCGGTCTATGACTCTCCGGCTCGCCAATACTTCTACATCAATCGAATTCAAGTCGGGGAAAAATAGGAGACAGTGAGTTATGTATCAAGATTAGCACGACCGTTACGACCTACCCTCGATGCGTCGCAACTTGCGAAACCCCCAAAACCACTCTCCCTTTCAATAAATAAATAAAAATACCGTCGACCATCAGATAACGCGTCCTTGCCCTACCTTGGACATAGGATGTCCGACCAGACGGCAGCTGGACATGCGTCGTTCCCAACGCGTTATCGGAAAGCCAATCGGCTTGTACGTCCGACAGTCGCACCCGTCACTGGTCGGGTACTTCCCATATAATCCTGTGCAATACCACCTGGTTCAGTGCAATAACCCGCGGACCACCTGAGCAATACACCGACACTGCGCTGTTACCTATTCAGGCTTTGCACAACGAGCGCAACAACGGCTCTCGAAGGCGGTTTGTGGTCCGCGGATGAAAAATGTTGACGTGGTCAGCCTGTATTCCTGTATTCCGGACAGAAGTCAATTAGGTTTCGGGTTTAGGAAGATACCTAGTTCGCCGAGAACTCTCCAGGCGGCGCCGACCAAAAAGCCTATTCAGAGAGTCCAGACGGCCTCACAGAAAACATCGATAATCGTGCGAGCGAAGAACCGCTGGGATTAATTACCAGCAAGCCCAGGTGGTCCGAACAGTTGAAGGATGTCCATGCGAAGGAAGTGGATGGCTGTCCATCCGGAAGGCAGGCGAGCGAAGAGGGGTGTATGACCATCAGTAAGTGCCACGGGGTGGGAGAATGGCAAGCGGATGTGACGAAAAAAGCACGCCAGGAACTGCAGACACTCGATAACCTTTCTCGGCGGCCCTTAGAAGTTGTGGCGTCCGGTCTTCCTTGGAACAGGTTAAGAACCATCTTTTGGTGTGATGCGCGGGAATGACTTCTCGTACGTTTGATAGTGGAGTGCAGTGAAGGAGACATTTTCGCGACGATTATTGCGACCACGAAGTACCCTGAAGTGGCGCAGAGGCATGGACAATTTGAAGGCGTTCAGGGAATGCGATAATAAGCGAATCTACCCTCAGGCAATGTTGACCATACAACAGCGAAGGCAAGGATATTCGTTGTCTTGGAAAGGCACAGCACTAGGCGCTACACCTGACGAAAGACAACCTAACAGAACGAGAAGAAAAATTATGCTTTGGTAACAGGTCGACACATCCACCTATCGTAACCTTCAAAGGACACCGTATGGTTGGCTGCCATACCCCCAAAAAGCCCGCGGAAGACTACGTCCACATCGGACGCCGCGCACACTCTACGGCGATGCAACTGGCCACATTACACTCATTCACATCCGATTTCACACTAAAACACCGCCCCGACCTCCCACCCGAGGACTCTATCTGTCCTCACTGCCACACCCAATATTCATTCACAACATCATCCACCAGTGCCCCATCTTCGCTAGACAAGAGAGAAAAGCCTTCTTTACCGCACCTCACCCGACAACCCTATCCAGATCTTCACCGACTACTCCTACTGGCTTTGCCACTTCCTTCAGACCACACACGCAGCACAGCGACCACTGTCAGAAGCACAACCCCACCACCACCGGCGCCCCCATCAACCCGGATGAAGGAGCTCTCGACCCACAAGACGGGCACATGCCCTGCCTAAACCGCAGCCCCGTAAGCGCTTCCCCTTTGTGTTTCATGTCTCGATCGTTTCATGCTTCCAAACGGACCTTACGTTAACCCTAAACCCGAAATTACCTGTCTCCTCTGGGAGGGGACGAACTACATACACACATAAAGCGCCCCACGTGAGATCTCTTACGTTACATCTACCTTACTTCAGACTCGTCATGTGTCCTGAGACCGGCTTTGTATCATGTACTGCTCCGGAATATAAACTCATTCAAAAAAAAAAAAACCTTCAAAGGACAGCGTCATTCTCACTCAACAAGTCGACCACAAATGTTATACTTGTTTGAGAAGTGCTCAATCCACCCCTTCATGTTCTCGCTATTGTGAGGTATCAGTACCTACAAGCCACAGAAAGAGAATACCGACATCTCCTCAGGAGTGAGGTCTTCGAGCTTGTCTAGTGGTTGGTCGATGGACATCAGCATATCTACGGCCATCCAGTCAGCGACGGTGGCAAAGAGAGCATATAGCGGGCTACGCATTGGGATAAAAAGACTGTTTCGCCATGTCGTGCAAAGCATCGCGCCCCGCAAAATTCCCATACATCCTCTCTGTTGAAAAAGCAGCACCATCACCCATTAGCCCTAAGCGTCCTCTAATTCGGGTGCCGAGCTTCACATACCTGGGCCAAAGAACCCCCTTCTGGCAGTGACGTCGAACACGGTTCTAGCGATGGCGAGGAGGACCCTCCCCCCATCCTTCCCATCGAACTCGGTGAGTGTACGCGGTATGTAAGTTGTGAAGAGGACTGTGGGGGCGTACGGGCGCCACAGTCACGACTAGCCCGCTTTAAACTAAGTCGGGGGCTTGCGGGGATGGAGGTGGAGGGAATCACGGTGCGCTGGAGAGGAGGCATTGATTGGGTACGAGAGTGAGAAGATACTGTCACGGTCTGCTCCACCTGCCCGACCCGTCGGCGCCCCGATTAACTCACATCCTACACTACTCAAATTGTACGAGCATTATACAGCCGTTATCAGAGAAAATAGAAATAAGACTACAAAGTTCCCTGTTGTGCGCTGTTTTTTTCATTGGCTTTGGGGATGCCAGTCATTAAACTTGCCACGCGCATTTGGCTTCAGGGAATATACGCTGTATCATTTACAGGCACGCACCAAGATTACACTATGCAGAAGTTAGCAAAGTTGCGCAGGCTACACCTATTGTTATCTGTCCTCTCTCTCTCCTTGTCCCATCAGTCCGCAATAGCACATCGTTAACATAATCGCAGCTACACAGCAAATGCACTCGAACTCCTCCTCCAGCCAGATGTCGAAGAGGCATCCCGCATCATTCGTTCCAACAACACCTGCGGGCCACCTGAACCTGAACAATACATCCACATTGCAACGACAGTACCTGAGTGATCCGCGGATGAGATGTTTCGACGCGGTAAGCCTGACTGATATCTGAGTTGCCTTACATATCGAGAAATCTCCAGGAGCAGCGGCCGTAAAACTTATCCAGAAATGCCCAGATGGCGTTACAGAAAATGGCAATGATTTCATAATTAAGGGGTTAATGATCCATAAGAGAAGACTCGATTGGAACAAAGTGGGCGAAGTGTGGCTGTGTGATGCTTGACGGGTAAATCTGATGAAGTGAAAACAACGAAGCGGACACCTGTCATACGGAAGGAGGGCGCGCGCAAGGGGGTCAATCGGCCAATGGAGTGTTGCAAAGGAAATTCGGTTGTGGAAAAGGTGGGAACGACCAAGGAGGAGCCGGCGACTTACATCATCATAGACGCTCTCGACGAATCCCCTAATATCTCTGGAACTTCCTCCGTTCGTGAAAAGGTTCTTCAATTCTTGGAGCACCTTGTCGGTTTACAATTTGCAAATGTACATATATGCATCTCAAGTCGTCCGGAGGTCGACATTCTGACTATTCTTGGGCCCTTGGCGATGTTCTGTGTTTCCTCCAATGTCTTCTGGTATCTGTTAGACCACTTCGCGTCGAGGAGCTTGCCGAGATCCTGGCAGTCCGGTTCGATCCAGGAGCCCTCCCACAGTTTTTACACGGGCTTGCGACTTGGCGATGCGGAAGAAGCTGTACTCTCTGCGTGCACCAGTCTCATCAACCGTCATCAATGGTGGACGGGTCTCGAATCGTTCAGTTTGCCCACTTTTCGGTGAAGGAATTTCCTGACATCCGACCGCCTTGCGACCGCAACCGACGATCTCTCTCGCTTTTACATCACCCCTCATTTAGCACATACCACTCTCGCCAAGCCTGCCTTGGTTACTTACTTCAGCTCGACGACCGGATCGACAGAGAGAGTATTGGGAAGTTTCCGCTCGCTGATATTACGCGGCACGACACTGGTTTGAACACGGCCGGTTCGAGAATGTGTCATCGACGATCAGTGATGCCACTGAACGGCTGTTTGATCGAGAGAGGTTACATTTCTCTGCATGGGTCTGGGATATACGATATTGACGACCCTTTGGCGAGAACCCACGCCTACGAAGCACCCAGGGCCGCCGGAGGCCTCCCCACTGTATTACGCCATACTTTCCCGTCTCCGGTGGCTTATAGAACACCTGATTTCGACGTACCCAGGGGATATTGATGCCACGGGGGGGTATCACCGGACGTCATGGATCGCAGCATTCGACGTTGCGACATTGACGTTGGATGCTCGCTCCTTCGGCGTGGTGCTGGTATAAATGTCCTGAATAGCGGGGGGTTCAGTCCACTGCACTATGCATCGTCAATCGGACGCGCTGACATTGTGCAGTTGTTACTCGATCATGACGTAGATGTCGATCTTCCGTCAATACCTCACCAGACTCCATTGATAGAGGCTTCCGTCGTTGGAGGCGTGGAGATATCACGGCTACTAATCCAGCACGGGGCGAACGTCAACTCTCCGAACTGGAAGGCTACACCCCACTGAATGCAGCTTCTGAGATGGGACATTTGGACGTCGTTCGGCTCTTAATTGACAACTGCGTAGATGTGGATTCCCCCAATGACAAATACCATACCCCATTGCATTCAGCAGCAGCCAAAGGCCATCTTGACATCGTGATGCTCCTTCTCGACAGTGGCGCCGATTTCAATACACGTGATGTCGACGGGAAGACACCCTTGGACCTGGCATTCGACAATGGGAGACTCGAGGTTGCGAACTTCCTATCCGAGCATATCAAAGGTGCAATGTCTCCGGACGACGTAGTGACGCAGTCTACGTCAATTCTCCAACCACGAAATAGGCCCCCCAGTAGTAATGTTCCCCTGCTACGGAAACGTAGAGAAACGACGAAGCTCTCGGACGACGAGCCACTCCCGCTTTACGCCGCGTCAGAAGAGGGGCAGCTTGTCATTACTTGACCGGGGTTCGGATGTCGACGAAACAAACAGCGATCGCAAGACTGCATTGTGGGCTGCATCGGGAAAGGGGAGATTGGAGGTGGCAAAATTGCTGATTGAGCGCGGTGCATACTTGGACGCGCGAAGCAGAAGCGGCCAGACCCCGCTGTATCATGCGTCATATTATGGACGTCTGGAGGTAACGCGATTATTACTCGACCATGGTGCTGATGTGAACGCAAAAAACCGGCCCGGGTTGACTGCATTGCATGCTGCATCGTCGGTGGGGCAGCTCCACATTTGCATGCTCTTAGTAGAGCGTAGTGCAGGATTGGATGTTCGCAGCTCCGCTGGGCGGACTCCAAGACAACTAGCAACGTTGTCAGAAGCGCACAGGGTTGCAGAGCTCTTGTCTAGTGCGGTACGTGCGGAGGGTGGGCATTTGGAGGACGCAGGGTCATCGTAGTACGGGTATTCGCCCAATGTTCGATTCCTACGCGAAGATGAGATCAAGCCATTGGCACACATCACAGTTCCGCGTCTGCTTTTGTCCTCAATAACATTTTTCGGATCATTCGGATGTGCGAGTGGCAAGTGCGACATGTACTATCAATTTGTACTGTCACGTATCATACTATGTACTATTGTCGGAACGATCGTTATGCGACTTCTCTCCGGTGACCGTGATCGGTGGAGGAACGTCCTTGGTCATTCTTTACTGAGAATCATGGGAAATTTCAGGTCACAGAGCTATTGTATAAGGATCTAGGAAGATACACTGGTGAGAAAATGGAGTTATATTACGTGACAGCTGTATGGCACATCCAAAGGATCCGAACACTACTGTATCCGAACAAAGTTATTGAGGACAATAACGGGCCGTGACAGTAGTAGATCTCATCATTGATGGTAGGAATCGAGAATTGGGCGAATGCCCGTACGATGACCCCGTGTCCTCCAAAAGCTCACCCTTCGCATGTACCGCACTTAGACAAGAACTCTGCAACCGTGTGCTCTCCAGCTGACGTCGCTGCTTGTCTTGGAGTTCGCCCACTGGAGTCGCGAACATCCAAATCTGCCCCACGCTCTACCAGGAGCATGCAAATCTGGAGGTGCCCTTCCGACGATGCACCATGCAACGCGGTCCACCGGAGCCGGGTTTTTGCGTTCACATCGGCACCATGGTCGAGTAACAATCGCGTTACCTCCAGATATCCACAATATGACGCATTCTGCAGCGGCGTCCACCCGCTTGTGGTTCGCGAGTCTACGTACGCACCGCGCTCAATCAGTAACTTTGCCACCTCCAATCTCCCCTTTCCCGATGCGGCCCACAATGCGGTCCTATGAGAACTGTCCGCTTCATTGACATCCGAACCTCCGTCAAGTAACGACCGTATGACGTCAAGCTGTCCATCTTTTGAAGCAGTGTAAAGCGGGGGCAGCTCGTTGTCAGAGGGCTTTGCTTTTTCTCCACGATTCCATAGCGGCTGAACAGTACAGCTGGGCGTATTTCGTAGTTGGAGGATTGACGTAGACGGCGTCACCACACCGCCCAGAGAGCTTGCACTTTTGATGTGTCCGGAGAGCAAGTTTGCAACCTCGAGTCTCCCATTGTCAAGTGCCAGGTCCAAGGCCGTCTTCCCGTCGCCATTACGCATGTTGAAATCGGCGCCACTGTCGAGAAGAAGCTTCATAGTTTCAAGATGGCCTTTGGCTGCTGCTGAATGCAGCGGGGTCTGGTGTTTGTCGTCAGGGGAATCCACGCCCGCGCCGTTGTCAATTAAGAGCCGAACGACGTCCAAATGTCCCTTATGTGAAGCTACATTCAGTGGGGTGTAGCCAGCCGAGGATCGAGAGTTCACATTTGCCCCGTGCTGGATTAGTAGCCGTGATATCTCCACGTCCCCCGTGCAGGAAGCCACTAATAATGGTGTCTGGTGAAATTTTGACGGAAGATCGACATCTACGTTGTGATCGAGTAACAACTGCACAATGTCAGCGTGTCCGTCTTCTGATGCCCGGTGCAGCGGGCTGGACCCCCCGCCATCTAGGACGTTGATATTAGCGCCACGCCGGAGAAGCGAGCATCCAACGTCAATGTCGCCAACGTGGAATGCTGCGATCCATGAAGTCCGGTGGTACCCGCCCCTGGCATCAATATCGCCCGGGTAGGTCGCAATCAGGTGTTCTATAAGCCACCGGAGACGACAAAGTATGGCGTAATATAATGGGGAGGCCTCTGGCAGCCTGGGGTGCTTCGTAGGCGTGGGTGAACGCCAGGGGTCATCAATATCGTATATCCAGACCCACGCAGAAAAGTGTGGCCTCTCTCGATCAAACAGCCGTTCAGTGGCATCACTGATCGTCGATGACACGTTCTCTGACCGGGCATGTTCGAACCAGTGTCGTGCAGCGTAATCAGCGAGCGGAAACTTCCCAATATTCTCTTTGTCGATCCGGTCGTCGAGCTGAATTAAGAATCCAAGGCAGGCTTGAGCGAGAGTTGCATGTGCTAAGTGAGGGATGATGTGAAAGCGAGAGAGATCCTCGGTTGCGGTCGCAAGGCGGTCGGATGTCAGGAATTCCTTCACCGAAAAGTGGGCAAACTGAACGATTCGAGACCCGTTCACATTGATGACGGTGATGAGACTGGAGCACGCAGAGAGTACAGCTTCTTCCGCATCGCCAAGTCGCAAGCCCGTGTAAAACTGTGGGAGCGCTCCTGGATCGAACCGGACTGCCAGGATCTCGGCAAGCTCCTCGACGCGAAGTGGTCTAACAGATACCAAAAGACATTGGAGGAGTCTGTGTGCGAACTGTCGCTTCACTTTGTCGATCCTACGTAACATGTGTTCGTATGTTTCGTCCAATGTCTCTGGCAGGTGGTCCAAAACAGTATGGATGCTTGCGGGGAAGCATCGACGCAAGATGTCCAACAGACAGTAGACCCATCTGAACCTGTGGCATATATTAGACGGCAGTCCAGAGAAACCATAAGAGGAAGCGCTTACATGCCGTCTGCTTTCTCCGAGAGTGTCTCGATAACTAGTTGCTTATTTTCGGCTGTCCATCTTCGCATGGTGCGATCAGAGTGCACGAATGATTTGATGTATCCCGAGATATCTGCCGTTTGACCGCTCTCTTCGTGAAGCGAAACACGGAACGTCGCCAAAGGCTCGAGAATGGTCCGAATATCGATCTCCGGACGACTGGAGAGACATATATGCACATTTGGAAGTTGTGCACTGACGAGATCCTCCAAAAATTGAAGCACCTTTTCACGAGCGGTGGGAGTTCCAGAGATATTAGGGGATTCGTCGAGAGCGTCTATGATGATGTAAGTCGCCGGCTGTCCTTCGACTTTGAGCATGTCCGTCAGGCATTGGGAGAGCGCGTCGTCCGAAGGCTGCTGTACTCCTTCGTCGTAGTCCAAATAGAAACGAGAGAAGACGTGATGGCAGGCATCAGACCTGGCGCTAAGCTGGAAGAGGAGGGAGGAGAGGAGATCACGTCGGTGTTGCTTCTGAGTATCCCTGAAGTCGAAGAAGAAGTAGGCCATCAAAGCTAGTCCGGCCTTGCGCATCCTGTCGATTTCCCGGATGATCGCAGACCTAGAAGAGTGCGTAAATACCCACAATCGAAGGCGATGAAACGCCACGTACATCAGAATAGTCTTCCCGGAACCCGCTACAGCGAGGCAAATGAATCAGGATCGCTGCAAGCTTAATATTGAAAACGCACGTTTCCCATGGATCCACAACAGGGAGCCCTTCGCGTTCCACTCGGCGAAGACGCTTCCCTCGCAGAACCACATCGCTGTTCCGTCTTGATGGATTTCACGCGCAATATTGTAGTTTGGCGACGGGTCCGGAGGGGTGAGCCAACTTCGGGACTCCCTTTGCAAGCGATCACCTGTGCCTGGCTTTAGCACCAGAATGATAGAGTGGATTAATAACGAACGCTTCATCTTGTTGATATCGTTCGCAATCTGTTGCATCATATCTGCAGTCCTCATCAGTTTCCGGCGCTCCAGTTCCCGAACACCGTAATAGCTCACCCAATGCCTTCCAGATACCGTCCACTGATACTTTGCCATCTGCGGAGGCAACTCCTCAATTGACTGTTGATTACCAGCGAGGGCCTTTGCTTACCATTTATAACCACCTTGACATTATTCATAAGTCCGTAGACAACTTCGAGCGTCTGGGCCATAGTCATCCGACCTTCCTCTTGGGTCAGACGGTCTAACCTGCGTAGGACGCCCTCAATCTCGCTTTCTCCTAGCAGCTTCCTTGCGAATTTCTCTGCGCAACGTTGAGGCTTCACATACCAAACAGATGGATCCACTTACTGAATCTACCCTGCTTAATCTGTTTGGTAGCGAGGGCAAGCACGGAAAGTAACTCAACCATTATCTTTATGCTTATCTCGGTCATGGAAGGAGTCAAGGGGAGATCTGTGTAGATTCGAAGGCGTTTGAGGAAATTTCCGAGGCACTCAAACAATTCGACGAGCGCATCGTAGCTCGAGCTGACACCACTGGCCGCCTTCACAATCGAATGAGGCGATGCAGGCGGAGAATGTAATAGGATACATACTGCGATGAGAACATCCACGCCAGAAAAGATCGCGTTTGCTGGTTCGAACGGGACCTGGCAACAGAGTTGGTGAAAAAGAGCAAGAGAAAAGAGCGAAGACATTTCGGCTGACTAAGGTAATCGACGCGCCAAGAACAGCAGATAAGGTATGGACGACGTGGACTACTGGACTAAGCCAGTTGAGCAACTTGCGATTTCCGTCGCGAAAATCTTTGAATTGGTTGGCCTTGTCCTCGAGTAGCTTAAGGACGTCATCGGGAGAACCACAAGATCGAAGGGTGTCGGACAGGGGGAGGTTGGCAAGGTCTATCCCAACCTGCTTAGTGTAGTCGGCGAGAGCTGCATCAAGGATCGGTTGAAATGATGTGGAAGTCATGAGATTTGTTCACAATCTCTCGCAGAGATGTGCTTGGGTGATAAGCAGGGTGGGTAGGGCGAACGCGCAGGTAAGGTCTGTACTTAAGACAGGTAAGGCCGTGGACCCATGATAGCACCGCCTCTTGTATTTGCTACCCAGAACCACAAATGGATGATATGAGGCATTCCAGAAGTTAATTATGTGTCTTACATCAGATGGGATCAGTCACGGGTACGAATACTAGTATCAAACCTAGTGATCATACACCCGACACCAGCTTCGTATTCTTTGTGCAGCTACCCGTGGGATGGTAACGGAGAGGAATTGGGGCGGTGTCTGGCATGGTGATATAGACAATTTCCTAAGCGAGAAAGATGCAAGTGCTCCCCGAACTCGGAAAGAAAGACAGAAAGGAATATAAACATCCATTCCGAAAAAAAGTCGTAACGTTTCCTCAAGAGTAGGACCAACAGGACAGGTCAATCGCCGGTAGCGCGGACCGTGGTAGGAGTACTGTAGTTTCGTTTTTGGACAGTCACTTTACATCTATACAGTTCCACTTTTTACTTTCAAGGCCGTAGTCTAGCGTATATGCGCCTCAGTCTTTTCTCTTGTGACTGAGGTGGGCTGCTTTTTATTCCGACCTACGACCTATTACTGTAACGCTAACGGGCTCGTAGTACACGCGTTGGTAGATTACCATCCCAAATCCAGTCTTTTCTCTTGTGACTGAGTACACGCGTTGCCGTGTTTATCAGCTTCTTAGATCTCAGACGCCGTCTAACGCCGCAAGATCCACATGTCACAACATGACCATGGTCCGGTCTATGACTATCCGGCACGCCAATACTTCTACATACATCGAATCCAAGTCGGGGGGAAATAGGGGATAGTGAGTTATGTATCAAGATAGCACGACTGTTCCGACCTACCCTCGATGCGTCGCGACTTTGCGAAACCCCAAAAAACCCCTCTCCCTTTCCATAAATAGATAAATAACAATACCATACTCGTCCTTTGCCCTACCTACCTTGGACACAGGATGTCCCACCAGCGGCAACTGAACGTGCATCGTTCCCAACGCGAGATCAGAAAAGCCTAATCGCCTTTGTACATCCGACAGTCCCACCACCAGCACTGGTTAGGTACTTCCCGTATAATCAATCCTGTGCAATACCACCTGGTCCAGTGTAATGACACCCGCGAAGCACCGACCAATACACCGACACTGCGTTGTTACCTTTTCAGGCTTTGCACAAACGAGCGCAACAACAACTTTCGAAGGCGTTTTTTTTTTTGTGGTCTGCGGATGAAAAAAAATTGTTGATGTGGCCAACCTGTAGTCCTGTCATTCCAGACAGAAGTCAATTAGGATTGATTGGGGGCTTGGCTTGCCGAGAAAACTCCAGGTAGCGCTGACCGAAAAACCCATTTCAGAGAGCCCAGACGGCGTCACAGAAAACGTCGATGGATCGTGCGACTGAAGAACCACTGGCATTAATCGCCAGCAAGCCTAGGTGGTTCGAACAGTTGAAGGGTGTCCATGCGAAGGAAGTGGATGGCTATGCGAAGGAAGTGGATGGCTATGCGAAGGAAGTGGATGGCCATGCTAAGGAAGTGGATGGCCATGCGAAGGAAGTGGATGGCCATCCCGTCCGGAAGCAGGTGGGCGAAGAGGGGTGTGTGTCGCCATCAGTAAATGCCGCGGGGGGGTGGGAGAATGGGAAGCGGATGTGACGAAAACAAAAACAGCGCAACTAGGAACTGCAGAAGCCCTCAGAAGTTGTGGCGTCCGGCCTTCCTGGAGAGGAGGGTCAGAATAAGGGTAAACGGTGCCCATATTTTGGGGTGATGCGCCACGGAAGTGACTTCTTGCCCATTTGACCGTGAAGTACAGTGAAGGAGACGTTTCGCGACGAAGATGTATTGCGATGACGGAATACCCCGAAGGAGTGGCGGCCCAGAGGCATGGTTGGAAATCTTTGCCATGTTTTCAATGAGTCAAAAGTTGTCTCCGGTCCAACACACACTTGCGGGAATGTTCTTTCGCCTCACTGGGGATGAGACTAAGCTTTCAGGAAATAGCGACGATAGGCAAATCTACGCTCAGGCAATGTCGACCACACAATATTGAAGGCAAGGAGATCCATTGCCTTGGAAAGGCACAGTACTAGGGCGCTACACCTGGTGAAAGACGACTTAATAAAACAACAACGAAAAATTATATTTCGATAACAGGTCGACGCATCCACCTATCGTAACCTTCAAAGGGCAGCGTCATTCTCAACAAGTCGACCACAAATGATATACTTGTTCGAGAAGTGCTCAATCCACCCCTTCATATTCTCGCTGTTTTAAAAAAAGAGGAGTATCAGCATTGATACAAACGACAGAGGCAACGACACTGACATCTCCTCGGGAGTGAGGTCCTCGAGCTTGTCTAATGGTTGGTCGATGGGGGTCAACATTTCTACAGCCATCCAGGTCAGCAACGGAGGTAAGTAAAGTAGAGCATAATAACAGGCGACTCACCGATATCAAACGACTGTTTTGCCATTCCGCGCGAGGCGTCGCGCCCGGCAAAATTCCCATACATCCCCTCTGTTCACGCACGCACCGTCAGCCATCGGTCCGCAGCGTCCTCTGATATTCGGGTCCGGGGATCCGCATACCTGGGCCATAGAACCCCCTTCCGGCCGTGACGTCGAACACGGTTCCAGCGATGGCGAGGAGGATCCTCCCGCCGTCCTTCCCATCGAACTTGGTGAGCGTGCGCGGCGTGTAGGTCGTGAAGAGGACCGTGGGGGCGTGCGCGCGCGGGAGCCACGAGTAGCCCGCTTTGAACTCGGTCGGGGCCGTGCGGGGGACGGCGGTGGATGGGAAGACGGTGCGCTGGAGGAGGTAGAGGGTGTAGAGGAGGAGAGCGGTGTTGATTGGGTGAGAGAGCGAGAAGGACATGGTGGTGGTGGTGGTGGTGCGTGGCGGGTGGGATAACCCTAACCCTGGCGTAGGCGTGTGATGATCAAAAACAGAACAGCAGCCCGCGGCATAAATAACTCTGTCCTCCGCGCGAGATTCGACAGCTCGTTCCCCCTCTTCCGCCCCGCTCCTTCCTGCAGATTGCCTCCGCCTCGACCAGACGCGTCGGCGCGTCAATCACCCCGATCGATATAGCCCTTCCTACACTCAAAT
Organism: Lactarius vividus; assembly: GCA_021527035.1. Taxonomy (NCBI): domain Eukaryota; kingdom Fungi; phylum Basidiomycota; class Agaricomycetes; order Russulales; family Russulaceae; genus Lactarius; species Lactarius vividus. The sequence goes on along the minus strand of JAKELG010000233.1, from coordinate 36,785 downwards.
TATACAGTTGCTCGTCGTCATGAAAAATAGAAATAAGACTACAAAGTTCCCTGTTGTGCGTTGTTATTGTTGTTGTTCTTTTTTTAGCTTCGGCGTATCCACGTATTAAATTCGCCACGTGCCTCGCTCACAGGCGCGCATCAAGAAGATTATGCAGAAGGACGAGGAAGTCGGCAAAGTCGCCCAGGCTACGCCTATTGTTATCTGTATGTACTTGTCTCACTCTTCCTGGCCTTGTCCCTCTGGCCCGCAGCAGCGCATCGCTGACTCGATCACCACCGCCCAGCGAAAGCGCTCGAACTCTTCCTCCAGCTAGTCGTCGACGAGGCGTCCCGCGTCACCGCCTCGCGTGGTTCCAAGAAAGTCGAGGCATATCACCTGTGCGTGCCCTCCCTCTCCGCCCCATCACCCTGATCCCCACACTCACCGCCGTCATCCAGGAAACACGCGATCGAGACGACAGAGATGCTCGACTTCCTTAAAGAGCTCGTCGAGGGCGTGCCCGACCCATCCGCCGGCGGCACCATCCCCTTCGACGTGCCAGGGGACGGCGACCCGGCGTCTTCCCGGCGCAAGGGAAAGAAGGTCGTTGTTGACGACGGTGACGAGGACGGTGCGGCTCCTGCGCCAGCGAAGAAGCGGAGGCGAAAGAAGAAGGTAGAGGTGCGCGAGCCGGATAGCGGTGGTCCTGCCGCGATGACGGACGGAGATGAGGCGATGCAAGACGTCGCACCGCCAAACCGGGGAGACGAGAATTGGGACTTGGACGATGAGACCGGCGAGTATCGATGATACTACCTGCGCGTGTGACGCGCATACTAGGGCTGTAGTAGTTTTCTTTCCTAATATTTTTGGGATGTGTGATGTACGATCGATTGTGCCCCGACTGGACTGAATTTTCTTTTTTTGGATTGTTGCAGGTGGCGATGTGGCTTTTGAACTGTTAGACAAGCTCGACGTTGCCCATTGCCAGAAGCTGCTCGACCACCGCGTAGGGAGTGAGGACGATCTGTCCCTTTTGCATTTGCATCGTTGTTCCGCTGTGGGCTGGAGTGAGCTACCAGAACTGGTGATCGATCGATACTTACTTACTCCGGAAGTCGCACTGGGGGACACTCGTCTCGCGCGTGGACAAATACCGCACGTGATTTGTCTGGCTCCGATACTGTATATCCGAGGTACAGATGAGATCTGCGATGGCGGGCGATTGGGGAGAGACGCACTCATGGGGGGCGTGAACGGCGTGTTGTCATCGAGCCTCTGTTGATGCGGAGGTAAAGCCTGCAAGACAGACACTTTGAAATGGCTCTCAGTCAACTGCGCGAACCTATAAACCGATCGCACAAAGGTTAGATTAGACCAACACGACTGGCAGGGGAGAGGGGTCGCGCGCACCGTCTCGCATGGTCCAGCTCTGCTTGGGACAACCGCTCCTGCACCTCGGGCGTGGCTACGATGTGTCGTGCGAATTTTTCAATCTAGTGTGCCTTTTTGGTTACGAGGCGGTCTGGGAAAGCAGCAGGGAAGGGCAAAGAGTGCGCGCCGCACCTTGTAGAGCCGCGAGCGGATGTAGGAGCGCACGACAAACTTGACGCGCTCGACTTCGGTCTGGACGAGCATGATCCGCGCGTGCTCCGCCTCGGACGAGTCAGGGTCCCCGCGTAGCGCCTGGACCGTGTCCGTCTACAGCAATACAAGTTTTTAAAATGACCACTGTGGGGGGCGGCACGCACCTGTCGGCGGATGTGGTCGAGCAGTGCGCTGAGTACCTCTGCCTGCATGGGCAGGATGTCCGGCGCGTGCCGCTCGTTGAGCCAATGCCGCACGAGCTGGTGAAAGAGCGTTTCGGGCGATGCGGCTGTGCCAAAGTCGAGCGCGATGGGATCGACGGGCACGGTGCGGCCGGTCGAGAGGCCAGCCATGGGGACATCTTCGTCGTCGTCGAGGAGTGCACGGCGCGGAGGCATGAGTGGGAGTCACCAAGAGGACCACAGATTAGGAAAGGGAAAGGACAACTAGGGGTAGACGTCATGGGACCCAAGGATTTGTCCATTTTTGGCTTGCTCCCTGATGGTGCTCGATTGATGCGTGGCTCGGCATAGTTTCCAGGGGCGGCGCTGGGGAGCTCTTTCCCGCAAATGTCTTGATGAAGTGTGATAATATACATTGTACTATATAAGATGCGGTGGTCCCTTGCCTGCCAAGGGGCTGAGAAACTAATACGACACCCCAAATACCACCCACCCCGCTAGTACTACTCACAATCTAGCATGGGTATCATCGCATCCTGCCTTGCGGGCACGTTCTCCTGCCTAGGTGACTGTGTCATTGGCATAATCGGTGCCATTGCAGACTGTCTGGAATGTATCATTGCAGGTGCGCTCTTATCCCCGCTGGGACGTAACATAATTTCTGATGGAATACACACAGTCGTCGTCGGGTGTCTGACAGGAATCGTAGATTGTATATGCGACATCATCTGTTGCGGGTGCGTGGTTTCTGCGCATCTACGTAATTTTGGCTGACGAACGTGGCTGATGGCATTAATCCAGTCGACCAGGGAGCCGTGCGGCAGCAACAACAGCTGAATGAGAGAGGCTACCACTAGACCATCATCTACCACAGTGACGACCTTTTGTAACGACAGTGATGACTTATGATAAGATAAGATTTGAAGCTTCCACTGATAAAGCACGAGTAAACAAGCGTGAAATTTGAGATCAAACGACACGCGATGGCTCTTCTCTTCACCCGAACTCAGGGAGGACATGAAGAGTAAATCATAAAAGCCTGACACCCACCAACATGTCCTCAGATCTGAACTTGAGCACCAACCCAAGGCCTGCCATCGCACGCTCTCTCAGTCACGGCTTCCCTACACCTCCCATTGCGCCTCCTCAGCTTTATGCTAGTGAGACAAAAAATGCCCCCGACGCTGTTATCGAACTCATCGATGGCACCGCTTTCTGCGGGATAAGCTTCGGCGCTCAAGGAAAAAGCGTCGCGGGCGAATGTGTATTCCAGACAGGTGCGCGCGCCGCGCCAACCCATTCGTGCCTCTCTCAAGAATGAATCCGTGAATAGGCATGGTCGGGTACACAGAATCGCTCACGGACCCGTCGTACGAGGGTCAAATCCTCGTCCTCACCTACCCACTCGTCGGCAATTACGGCGTTCCCAGCCGCGCACGTGCCCAACTCGACGCCCTGCCCGCGCACTTCGAGTCCTCGCGCATCCACGTCGCCGGACTCGTCGTCGGCTACTACTCCGAAGACTTCTCCCACTTCCTCGCGCACTCCTCGCTCGGCGCGTGGCTGAAAGAAAACGACGTGCCCGCGCTCTGCGGCGTCGACACGCGCGCGCTCACGAAGCGCATCCGCGCCAAAGGCGCCATGCTCGCCCGACTGGTCGCTCGCAAGGCGGGGGCTCCCGTGCGCGCCGTCGACCCGCCCATCTCGCGCGAGTCCTCGCCGCCACACTCGGCCAAGCCGACGCCCCCATGGCGCGACGACTACGTCCTCGTCCCCTACCGCGACCCGAACACCGCCAACCTCGTCGCGGCAGTGTCCACCACGGCGCCGCGCGTGTACCCGCCGACGTGCAGCGCGCGCCTGCACCCCTCTGGTCGGCCCCTGCGCGTGCTCGCGGTCGACGTCGGCATGAAGTATAACCAGATCCGCTGCTTTACGTCGCGCGGCGTCGAGCTCAAGGTCGTCCCGTGGGACTACGACTTCACTGCGCGCTCTGAGGAGCCGTACGACGGGCTCTTCCTCTCCAACGGGCCGGGAAACCCCACCACGGTGCAGACGACCATCGACCGCGTCGCGCACGCGATGGAGAAAGCGGACAGGCCGATATTTGGAATCTGCTTGGGCCACCAGCTGCTCGCGCTGGCAGCCGGCGCGCGCACGAGCAAGACGAAGTACGGTAATCGCGGGCACAATATCCCGTGCACGGACGCGCTCAGCGGTCGGTGCTATATCACCTCGCAGAACCACGGCTTCCAGGTCGACACGGCGACACTCCCCCCAGGGTGGAAAGAGCTGTTCAGGAACGCGAACGACGGGAGCAACGAGGGCATATATTGCGAGGACAGGCCGTTCTTCTCGGTGCAGTTCCATCCCGAGTCTACCCCCGGCCCGCGCGACACCGAGTTCCTCTTCGATGTGTTCGTCCAAAATGTCGCGGACTGCGTCGCCGCGGGCTCGCTGGTTCCCATATCCCTCCCCGGTGGAAAGAAGGCGGACAACGACGCACGCACGCCGCGCGCCGACGTCCAAAAGGTGCTCATCCTCGGCTCGGGCGGTCTCTCGATCGGCCAGGCAGGCGAGTTCGACTACTCGGGCTCGCAGGCGATCAAGGCGCTCAAAGAGGAGGGCATCTACACCATCCTGGTGAACCCGAACATCGCGACGATCGCGACGTCGAAGGGACTCGCGGACAAGGTCTACTTCCTGCCCGTGACGCCCGAGTTCGTGCGCAAGATCATTCAGTACGAGAAGCCGGACGGGATCTACGTCACGTTTGGTGGGCAGACGGCGCTCAACGTCGGCATTAGGCTCAAGGACGAGTTCGCAGCGCTCGGCGTGCGCGTGCTCGGCACGCCCATAGAGACGATCATCGCGACGGAGGACAGACAGCTCTTCGCGGCCGCGATGGAGCAGATCGGCGAGAAGTGCGCGCAGAGCGCGTCCGCGACCACGACGGACGAGGCGATCGTCGCCGCGGCGGAGATCGGGTACCCGGTCATCGTGCGCGCCGCTTACGCGCTCGGTGGGCTCGGCTCGGGCTTTGCGCAGAACGAGGGGCAGCTCAAGGCGCTGTGCGGCAAGGCGTTCGCGACGAGCCCGCAGGTGCTCGTGGAGAAGAGCATGAAGGGCTGGAAGGAGATCGAATATGAGGTCGTGAGGGACTGCCGCGATAACTGCATCACCGTGTGCAACATGGAGGTCAGTCTCGCTTTTCCTTTCTTCCCTGGTGCACCTGAACTAGGAGATAGAACTTTGATCCCTTGGGCATCCATACAGGCGACTCGATCGTCGTCGCCCCGTCGCAGACGCTCTCGGACGTGGACTATAACATGTTGCGGACGACGGCAATCAACGTCATTCGTCATCTCGGGGTTATCGGCGAATGCAACATCCAGTACGCGCTTAACCCCACTTCGCGCGAGTACTGCATTATCGAGGTAAGCGCGCGCGGCCCTTTCCCATATCCAAACTGTGGTGCATATACGTCTATTGTAGGTGAATGCCCGTCTCTCACGGTCCTCCGCACTCGCGTCCAAAGCAACTGGGTATCCACTCGCTTTCATCGCTGCAAAGCTCGGGCTCGGCATCCCACTCAATGAAATCAAGAACTCGGTCACGAAGGTCACGTCGGCATGCTTCGAGCCCAGCCTCGACTACGTCGTCGTCAAGATCCCGCGCTGGGACCTCAAGAAGTTCAGCCGCGTGTCCCGCCTGCTCAGTAGTAGCATGAAAAGCGTCGGCGAGGTGATGAGCATCGGCCGCACGTTCGAGGAGACCATACAAAAGGCCATCCGGGCGATCGACGACCAGTTTTCTGGCTTCGCGAAGGTGTGTGTACGGGTAGCGCTGACGTGACTGCTTCGTCTGACGGTGTGTAGAATGACCTTGTCGAGGGTATCGACGAGGAGCTCGTGAACCCGACCGACAAGCGCATCTTTGCCATCTCCACCGCGTTCCACCGCGGCTACTCGGTCGACAAGATCTGGCAGATGACCAACATCGACAAGTGGTTCTTGACGAAGCTGCAGAATATCTTCAACATGGAGCAACACCTGTTGTATGCCGTCTCTGTCTTTCTGCACAGAGGTAGTAGATTGCTCATGCCCGCGGCGTAAGGACGTTGAACATCTCGGGCATAAGCCCAGAGCTCCTTCGCCATACGAAGCAGCTTGGCTTCTCGGACCGCCAGCTCGCAGTGTGCCTCGGCACGAACGAGCTTGTGGTTCGCCGGCTGCGCGAGGAACACGGCGTCTCGCCTTTCATCAAACAAATCGACACGGTCGCGGCCGAGTTCCCAGCATTCACCAACTACCTCTACACTACGTACAACGCCATCGAGCACGACATCGAGTTCGAGGACCGCGGTGTGATGGTACTCGGTTCCGGCGTGTACCGCATCGGTTCCTCTGTCGAGTTCGATTGGTGCGCCGTGCGCGCGATCCGCACGCTGCGCGAACAGGGCCTGCCCACCGTCATGGTAAACTACAACCCGGAGACTGTCAGCACGGACTATGACGAAGCGGACCGGCTGTACTTTGAAAACATTGCGCTCGAGACGATTCTCGACATCTACGACACGGAACGCTCGCGCGGCGTGATCCTTTCGATGGGCGGGCAGACGCCGAACAACATCGCACTCCCGCTGCACCGCGAGAACGTCAAGATCTACGGGACGTCGCCAGAGATGATCGACACCGCCGAGAACAGGTACAAGTTCTCGCGGCTGCTGGACGAAATCGGGGTCGACCAGCCGCAGTGGAAGGAGCTCACGGCCTTCGGGGACGCAGAAGCGTTCTGCCAGACAGTCGGCTACCCCGTCCTCGTGCGCCCGTCGTACGTGCTCTCCGGCGCGGCGATGAACGTCGTCTCTACGTCGAGCGACCTCTCGAACTACCTCCAACAGGCTGCGGAGGTGTCGCGCGACCATCCGGTCGTGATCACCAAGTACATAGAACAGGCCAAGGAGATCGAGATGGACGCGGTCGCGAAGGACGGGAAGATGGTCATGCATTATATCTCGGAGCACGTGGAGAACGCCGGCGTGCACTCGGGCGACGCGACGCTCATCCACCCGCCGCAGGACCTCGACCCGCAGACGGTGCGCCAGATCGAAGAGGCGACGGCGAAGATCGGCAACGCGCTGAACGTCACAGGCCCGTTCAACATCCAGTTCATCGCGAAGAACAACGAGATCAAGGTGATAGAGTGCAACCTCCGCGCGGCGCGCTCGTTCCCGTTCGTCTCGAAGGTCACGGGCATCGACGCCATCGAGATGGCCACAAAGGTCATGCTGGGGCTCCCGGTCGAACCGTACCCGGACGCCGGGCTCCCCGCGGACTACGTCGGCGTGAAGGTGCCGCAGTTCAGCTTCAGCCGTTTGTCTGGCGCCGACCCCGTGCTCGGCGTCGAGATGGCGTCGACGGGCGAGGTGGCGTGCTTTGGAAGGGACAAGTACGAGGCGTACCTCAAGGCGCTCATCTCCACTGGCATCGTGCCGCCGAAGAAGAACGTCCTCTTCTCGGTGGGAGGGTTCAAAGACAAGGTCGAGCTCCTCCCTTCTGTGCAGAAACTTCAGGCAGCTGGGTATAACATCTTCGCCACATCTGGGACGTCGGACTTCCTCAGCGAGCATGGGGTCTCTTGCAAGGTCAGTTCGCTTCCATTATACCCCTTTTTGACGAGTAGGGCCTTAAGTGTCTCTCTGCATGCAGTACCTGGAGGCACTCGGAGATGGGGGAAGCGAAGACAAATCTGAGTATTCTCTGACGCAGCACCTAGCAAACAACCTCATCGACATGTACATCAACCTGCCGTCAAAGAACAACTATCGTCGACCCGCAAGTTACGCTAGCAAGGGCTACCGCACGCGCCGTATGGCAGTCGACTTTGCCGTCCCGCTGATCACGAATGTTAAAGTTGCAAAGTTGCTGGTGGAGGCACTCGTGCGCAAGATGCCCTTAAACGTTTCGACCGTGGACGCCAAAACGTCACACGTGACCCACATCTTCCCCGGCCTGGTCAACATCGCCGCCTTCGTGCCGAGCCTGAGCGCCCCAGGAAGCGACGACATCGTCGAGGCGTCCAAGGCCGCTCTCAGTGCCGGCTTCACCACGTCCCTCGTCATCCCGCTCGGGTACGGCAACGAGATCTGCGATCGCGAGACGCTGGATCAGGCGCGCGCGAACATATCCGCCAGCTCGGCCTATGGGAACTACGCGCTCAGCGTCACCGCGTCGCCCACGAACTCTAAGACTCTGGAAGAAGAGCTGCAGACGGACGTAAAGTCGCTTTTCATCCCGTTCGGTCAGGGGAACGTCGCTACGCAGGTCTCGGTCGTCGCGGCCCACTTCGCGTCCTGGCCTGTCGACAAGCCCATCGTCACCAACGCCAAAGGCTCAGACCTGGCATCTGTGCTACTCGTTGCGTCTCTCAACAGCCGCAGCGTGCACATCAGCGACGTGCAGAACAGGGAGGACCTCATGTTGATCAAACTCAGCAAGGCGAAGCAGCTCAAGGTCACGTGCGATGTTAGTGTATACACGCTCTTCTTCACGCGGGACCAGTTCGGCGCCGGCGTCAAGGCGCTCCCGACCGCGGAGGACCAGGCGTTCATCTGGCAGAACTTGGAGGTCATCGACGCCTTCACGGTCAATGGGCCTCCATTCTACGTCAGCGTGGAACTGGGGGAGAAGGGATCTCCGTGGTCTGGTGTAGAAGAGTCGCTTCCTCTACTCCTCACGGCGGTCGCGGAGGGGCGCCTCACGCTCAGAGACGTCCGGGAGCGCTTACACGACAACCCCATTCGCATCTTCGGACTTCCTGAGCAGGCCCACACACAGGTCGAGGTGGTCCTCAATCGTTCGTCTATCTTCCCAAAACGCGGCAACTATTGGTCTCCGATCTCCGGAAAACCGGTCAAGGGCGCCGTCCACCGAGTCGTCTTGCATGGACAGACCGTCTTCTTGGACGGCGCATTCATCGCAGTCCCGAACGGGAAGGATATCTCTACGGCGGCTGTCAGCCATGCGCCGGAAAAGCCGGTGATCGCGAACCTCATTTCTTCCCTCTCTTCGACCCAACTTGCCGTCGCGCCCTCTGTGGCTGCCAAGCAGACGCAAGCAGACCTTTCCGTCGGAGTTTCCACCTCCCTACTCGCGCCGGCGCGCGCACAGCAGACGCTTACGCACGTCGTCCCGCACCCGGCTTTCCACCGTCGCCACATCCTTTCTGTCAAGCAGTTCACCCAGCGCGACATCTACGATCTGTTCTCGCTTGCGCACGAGATGCGTCTCCAGGTAGAGCGTTCCGGGGCCGTTGACATCCTCCGCGGGAAGGTCCTCTGCTCGCTTTTCTACGAGCCGTCGACGCGCACGAGCGCCTCGTTCGAAGCGGCGATGAAACGCTGCGGCGGGGACGTCGTGTCCGTCACGGCGGACCGCAGCAGCGTGAAAAAGGGCGAGACGCTGCAGGACACGATCCGGACGCTCGGGTGCTACGGCGACGCCGTCGTGCTGCGGCACCCCGACGTCGGCAGTGCGCAGCTTGCCGCGAAGTACTCCCCGGTTCCGGTCCTGAACGCGGGCGACGGCATCGGCGAGCACCCGACGCAGGCGCTCCTGGATGTGTACACGATTCGCTCTGAGCTCGGCACGGTCAACGGACGCACGATCACGCTTATCGGGGACCTGAAGAACGGCCGCACCGTCCACTCGCTCGTGACGCTGCTCTGCCTCTACTCTGTCCGCCTCAACTTCGTCTCGCCTGCAGAGCTCGCCATGCCCGCCAGCGTCGTCTCCGCCGCGCGCAAAGCCGGCGTGCCCGTGCACCAGTGCGAGAGCCTGGAGGAGGTGCTCGGCGAGACAGACGTGCTGTACGTCACGCGCGTGCAGAGGGAGCGGTTCGCGGACGAGAGGGAGTGGGAACGGGTTAAGGACGTTTACAGGGTGGACCATGCTGTCCTGTCGCGGGCGAAGGAGGACGTGATCGTCATGCACCCCCTCCCACGACTCAACGGTAAGCAGCAACCCCTCCTCTCCTTTACGCTTCGTTGTCGGGAGCTAATCGTGCGCGAATCGCACAGAAATCGACCCCGAGGTCGACTTTGATTCGCGCCGTGCGGTGTATTTCCGCCAGATGCGGTACGGGCTCTACGTGAGTTTCCTTTGACTTTTCAGCTTCCCGATCGTTTTTGTCTGAGTGGAGGGCCTGCCTCTTCGTTTTTCTAGATTCGTATGGCGCTGCTCGTGAGCGTACTAGGCTAAATGAGGATGAAGGTAGGAGGTAAGTGATCATCAGAGATTTCCTTTCAACATTCGGATCTATAGATGCAGCAATCTAAAAATACTAGGGTCAAAGGGTTCCAGTTGGGCAAGGCACGCACGACAGGTAGCAGGGGGATGAACACAAGGATAGACACGTGTCCGTTTGTATCCCATAATGACTGGCGTAATTTGATAACTTGGTTTGATGTTGTGAGAATGTTGCACTCGAGCTAACTGTGCGACCAGCACTGTACTGCCGGTTGCACCACAACACGCAGTAGTACTATCCACAATTTCATAGAATGTATGATACAGCGGCGGGGTTTGTTCGTCAAATCCACAAATCCACAAATCCACGACCTATAGTAGGTCGGGCACATAGTGGGACCGGACCGGACTGCCGCCTTTGTGGCCTTGTGGATCGGCTCTCTTTCAATGCCACAGTCATAGTCTACGCATGGCTATCCGATACAGCTTCGCGCTTGGATCATCTGAAGAACCTGTTCATCTCGTGCCTGTAATCTACCAGGTCTGAGATTTCACCTCGGACTTGGGCGTCCTTCACTGTTCCACAAAAGAACAATTAGCGATCGACGGCGAGCTTTGCCCTTTCGTCTTGCAAGTTCGTGGCTCAATCAAATGACGCGGACGTGCGCGCTTAGACTTTTTCCTGGCCTTCCTCACTGCTTCCACCTTTGTCGTGGTTCTCCCTCTCGTGGTCGTGGCCTTTCACCAATGAATCTAACCTTGATCCGTGTTCGCGAGCCCTGACTCTGGGCGTCTGCGCAAGGTGTGGCCCGTCAACGTGTTGCTTTGCCTACCCTGTTCTGCATTCCTTTCACTCCAGCTCTAAAGCTTCCGCCGGCTTCATCGCAATGAACTGTCCGGGCTCTGGATAGATAAGAAGCGGCCCTCTTTGCGTTGGTTTCGATATCCAACTCAGTAAACGCACTCACAGTTCTCGTACACATCTTTTCTCACCTCGTCGCCTCCATCTACATCTCCATTATGTCTCGCTCGACCTGCCACATCGGTGTCGCATTCTACACCCACCCTTCCTTCCCCACCCAATGGGTCCTCGTTCTCTCCGAAAGCCCCGTTTTCGACGGTCCCGTTTGGTGTAGCACTGCCGTCGAGACCGTGAACGGCTGGGGCGCATCGTGGATACCGTGCGACTGGTCTCCCGCCCGCTTCAACCCTATGGCGCTCTTCTCGGGCGTCGTCTACGTCACGCAAGCCGCCATGCCGACGAACCACATGCAGGCCCTGATTTCCAGGTCCAACGTCGCGTCGGAGCTCGACCGCTTCCGCGTCCAAGGCGCCGGCGACGTTCCGTTCGGCACCGACAAATACGTCGTTCTCGCCCTCCTTCGTCTCTGCGAGGGACGCCATATCAGGCTCCCCAAGCTCAACCCCAGTGACCTTGCCAATTTTATTCGTGGACGCGTGCCCGATCTGCAGCGTGCGCAGCGTACCCGAGGGGGTAACGTGTTCTCCGTCGTCTCTCTTGAGAATGGGAACGTCTCGTTTGGTAGTTTGAGTCGCTGAACAGTTCTGTATGTCCTTCACGTTTTTTTTTCCCCCTTTACCAACATCAACTCACGCTGTTTTCACAGATATCATTCGGCTTCTTGATAGATTGATTTTATCTTGATCGTACTTTACAGTGGCTACTAATGGTTTGAAGGGAGAGTCAGATCGATTTCTTCAATTATATATTCTTTTTAATCTTGTACTTTTGGTGGGATGGCTGCCGGAACTGTCTAAGGTACAGTATTCTATCGGCGTCCGATGACTTACCCTGCAGGTGCTCATCACGGTTCCTTCTTTAACGTCGTCATGGGCCTTGTATATTGGTTCTGGTGTTCCGTGGAGTCGGCCAATGTTTGTGGCCCTCAACAGAGGGTCATCCAGTGCTAAATAAGGCTAGAAATGTGAGATGGATTGTTACGGAGTTGTTGTCGTCGACCACTTGGCTGTTCTTGAGCTTGAGCTCGAACACTTGAGTAAGGAAGAGATGTCTCTGGGATCTTCATGTGCTTTGAGAGGGATCTTCTGGCCACCGTACTAGTAAATCAATGAGTCACAGTTTATGCGATTCCTGAATTTACTTCGTCTGTCTAGTCTGTCTCTTGGTCTGTCTCGGTACCTTTGCACTCCGTTCGCCCCGGGCCGTCGCACGTGAGCGCGTGAGCTTTCTTCCCCGCTGCTACAGAAAATTGTACCCCTATATTCAACTACAGTTCCACTCAGGCTAGCCCCTTGACTATTGGCATCTCACAACACAGTATGCCAGTCACGTAACCCCTCTCTCTCGAAAAATGATTGTTCTCTCATGTGTTCCGGGAACCAGTGGCACACCCAAACAAATAATTGTGAATAGATGACTTAAGACTTGAAGAAACCACACTACATGGTTTCTTCCCCTGGGCTGCCCTGGGGAATGCTTGGAAGTTACATAAATCGTACGATCCAAGTTATCTACGTGCAGCGGGCTGGCACACCAGATGTTGTCAGAAACGACTGGGGAGTTAGGCGCGCATAAGGCGTTGAGTACGTCGAAAGGAACGTAGGTACACGTGAAATAATGGGAACGCTACTACAAAAAGCAGGGGATTGTCTCTGATCAATAAGAAGTGAAGTCCGACTAGTGACGATCGTGTTGCGAGACCATCCTCGCATCACATCACACTGAGTGAACTCATGCCTGACGCCGAGGTCACTCGCACGTGGACGCTCGACATTTCAACACAGGGTACAATCTCTAATTCTCTGCGGCTCTTCCGTTCATCGAACATGCCACTGGCAACCAAGCTGGAAACAGTCATTACTGTGACGCACCAATCACCTTCGCTGTTTTGCCTGTATGGCAGTGTATCCCAAAGCATTCCCTTTTAGATGTAAAACACTTTGTTTCGCTTTCAGTACTTTACTGTACAAACTTTATAGACCATTGCATACGAATGGAATGGATGTGATAGTAATGAACCTGAAAAAATTACGCAAGAGATGCGAAGCCAACACGGTTCTTGCCGAAGTCAAAGGTCGTGTATACATTTTGCAGGAACACGTCGCCGATAATCCATAACGATACTATCCAATCGTGAGATAGCTCTGAGGCGAAAATGAAGGATGGGGCTCACCAATATCGTCCAACGCTCCAAAGCCACCAAAGCAAGCGTTTGAGCCGGAAGCGGAGGGACCTAGGTTAAAAGTTGAAGCGCTAATTTCGAATGCTTTCCCAGAGAATGTAATAGAGACAGAAGTGTTGAAATTGCAAGGAACTTGCCAGACGTCAATCAGTCGACTCGTCAGCGAGATATGTCCATCATGAACGTACTTGTCCAGGTCCCTTGTCCGACGTAATTAGAACCAGGGATTTGATCATAGATGTCCTGTACACTCGGGTAGTCACCGACGACTTGGGTGGTACCAGTGTCAATGACGGCACCCTTGCTAGTGACAACAGTCTCTCCGTTAACAGAAATACCGTCGAATGCGCCTTGCCAGAAGCCCTGCAATATGTGATCGACGATCGTCAACACTGGACCAACTCGGAATGCATCATCGTTCATCCCTACCTGTGTAGTGACGGGCATGTAAGTGAAAGAGCCCGTGTAGTGGTTTATGTTCGTCCCGCCAATGTAGAGCTCAGAACCCAACTCGGCCAAGTAGAAGCTGAATACTGGATTGGGAACTTGGCCTTGCGTTACAAGACTCTGGAACACAGGACTGGCCCCGTAACGCGACATGGACTCGTATGCCATACCAAGAAGACCGTCCGTGAACCGAAACAAGCCGGACTTGGAATAGGCTGTAGCTGCACCGAGTCTCTGTTGAGTAGCCTGGGAGAGATCCGTCAATCACCAGAGATTTTATTATGTGCGACGGGTGCTGACCTCGTAATCAACGAGAGTGACGGTATCCGTGAACTGCTCACCACGCATGGTTTCACCGCCCTCGAAACTAAGTTCGAACCCACGCATAACATCTCTCGACGTAGAACTTGAAGAGGGATCGTACAACGTGCGGTTGGGGCAAGTTGAGTTACATTCTGGGCCCGAGGCAAAAAGAAACAAGTCGCTGCTGCCCGTGTCAAAATCCACTGCACGCCACTCGGTTAATTTCGGCCACACCAACTTTCCAGTTCCGAAATGGCGACCCACCAGTGTAGGTCACTGCGGGAGTACCGACTGTGATAGAACCATACCATAGTCTGTTGTCGTCATCGTCAAGTAGGTCACCTTCACCTCCCGTTGCAGAGTCCTTCAGCTGGGACGCGGAGGGGTGAGCTGCACCTGTGTTCTTCTCAAACGCCTCGAAGCCGTGCTGTATTTTCCTGCAAATGGCGTCGTCATCAGGTACCGAACGTCCCATAAAAATATGAAGCACTAACGCGACAGTACGTCGCAAGCTGGCCTGGAGCTTTGCGGTGCCAACGACACCATCAGCATTGCGGAATCCTGAATGCTTTGCTATCGGGATGGAGACCCCACCACCGAAGCGTTCCTCGGCCGCAGCGACGAGGAAGGGGAGTGCCGCGACAATGAAAGTGGGGGAGAAGTACATTTTACAAGAAGTGACCTGGCAGTTCCAAAACTTGAAGTGTCTGAGTATGTGGAGGTCAGAGGCTGAAAAGTCCTCTGTTTTATACACACAAATGCGTGCAGTGTTTAGACCTTCGATTTCCACAGCCTTGGGCTACGAATGTACTCATGGCTAGGTGCAGGGATTATTCGCCTACTATAAAATGATAAAATCACTTGATAGTGATGTACTGATACTAGTATTGCTAGTATGAGAACCTTGACGAGAATTAGTACCTGGCGCATTCCGTTTGATAACTAAGACGGGTCTCCGAGTCGTCGAATTCTCGGGGTTTTGGGACCAAGTTTGTGGCAGGCGAGATATATGGAAGGGCGAGAAGGGCTAATACTAGTAACTTTTAACAGCAGTTGCCAGTGGTGAGTACATCGATGAGTAGTTAGGTGAACGGAGAGGGCATTACAATCATGATCAAACAAGCACTGCACTAGTTGACTTGAAAAAGTACTCAATTGTTAGGATCACAGGCGCTCGCTGGCGATTAATTCCCAGCAGTCGCATCGCGCGATCATCGTTGTTTTCTGTGATGCCGCCAATACAAGTTGGCTGCGTCCATTTTTTTTCTCATCCGCGGACCACAAAATACCTTCTCTCGTTGTGAGATGCATAAAAAGATAACATTGCAGTGTCGGTGTATTGCTCGGGTGGTCCGCGGGTATCATTGAAAGTTGAAACGGTGCGACGAACGGGGTGGTATTGGACAGGATTATGCGGGAAGTACCTACTGTAACATGTAACAAGTGACTCAAACAGTACCATTGCCAGCTCTCTGATCTCGCGTTAAGATTGATGCGTGTTCAGAAATGACTGGTGGCATGCACCATGTCCCAGGGCAAAGGGCGAGTTTGCTGATGCGTCGGCAGTACTGTTCTTTTTTTTTTTTTGGAAAAGGGAGGGACTCGGACTCGGACTCGGATCTTTGGGGTTCGCAAGTCGCAACGAAATCGAAGGTAGGTTGGAACCGTGACAGTCGTGCTATCTTGATACATAACTCACGATCCCCTATCTCCCAGACTCGAATTTGATAGGTGCAAAAGTGTTGGCACACCACCGAGTTATAGACTGGACCACGACGGTCCTACTCCTGAGCAGATACCAAGGCAAACACCGTATTTTTTTGGGAATTCATTTTGATCTTTTTTTCCGAACTCGGTGAGCTCTCGCATCTCTTTCACGTCGGAGATCGTCTATATCACCGCGCCGGACATACCCGTCCTTCTTCGTTGCTCCTTCCCCGTGGGTAACCGCCTTCGCTGCAAGAATAATACGAACCCGGGTATATGACCACTGAGTATCAGACGGGTTTGATACTCGGACGTGTGACTCACTCCATCTGATGTAGGACGCAGAAGTAGCTTCGGGAATACACCACATCATCTACTTGTGGGTCTAGGTAATGGGTGCTACCATGGACCCGCGGCCTCACAGGCCTCACACAAGGCCCCCCACCTGCCTTAAGTACCGACTTTTCCTGCACATTTTCTCTACTCTCCCCGTCTACGACCAAAGCACATCTCTGCGAGAGATCGTGAGCAAGTGACATGGCTTCCACATTATTTCAACCGATCCTTGATGCAGCTCTCGCCGACTACACCAAGCAGGTTGGGATAGATCTCGCCAACCACCTCCTTGCCGGCAATATTCGATCTTGCGGTTCTCCTGATGATGTCCTTAAGCTACTCGAAGACAAGGCCAACCAATTCAAAGACTTTCGCGACGGGAATCGCAAGTTGCTCAACTGGCTTAGCCCGGTGGTCCACGTCGTACACACCTTATCTGCTGCTCTTGGCGCGTCCATTACCTTAGTTAGCCGAAATACCCTCGTTCTTTCCGTTTACTCTTTTCACTGATTCTGTTACCAGGTTCCATTCGAACCAGCGAAAGCGATCTTTGCTGGAGTGGATGTTCTCATCGCAGTACGTGTCCCATCACATTCTCCAAATGCATCGCCCAATCAGTTTTGGATTGTAAAGGCAGCCAATGGAGTCAGCTCGAGTTACGATGCGCTCGTCGAATTGTTTGAATGCCTCGGGAATTTCCTCAAACGCCTTCGAATCTACACAGATCTCCCCTTGACTTCCTCAATGACGGAAATAAGCGTAAAGATCATGGTCGAGCTGCTTTCCGTTCTTGCTCTCGCCACCAAACAAATTAAGCTGGGTAGATTCAGTAAGTGGATCCATCTCTTTGGTATGTGGGAGCTCAATGCCACGCAGAGAAATTTGCAAAGAAGCTGCTAGGAGAAAGCGAGATCGAAGGTATGCTACGCAGACTGGATCGTCTCACCCACGAAGAAGGTCGGATGACCATAGCCCAAACGCTCGAAGTTGTCTACGGACTTGTGAATAATGTCAAAGTGGTCATAAATGGTACGCAATATTCTCAGCGGACCATAGATGTTCAATTGAGTTCTCTGCAGATGGAAAAGCATCAGTGGAAGGCATCTGGAAGGCTTTGGGTGAGCTTTGACTGTTTTCGGGAATTGGGGTCACGGAAACCGATCAGGATGGTAGATGTGATGGAACAGATTGCGAACGACATAAACAAGATGAAGCGTTCGTTGTCCATCGATTCTACTATTGTGGTCCCGTAGCGCTAAATTTGGCATAGGTGATCGCTTGCAAAGGGAGTCCCGAAGTTGGCTCTTCCCACCGGATCCGTCATCAAACTACAATATTGCGCGTGAAATATATCAAGATGGAACCGCAACATGGTTCTGCGAGGGAAGCGTCTTCGCCGAGTGGAACACCAAGGGGTCCCTGTTGTGGATCCGCGGAAAACGTGCGTTACCAATTTTGGACTTGCCACAATCCTGATTCGCTTCCCTCGTTGTAGCTGGCTCTGGGAAAACCATTTTGATGTATGAGACGTTTTGCCACCCCCGCAGAACGTGGATATTCACGCACTCTTCTAGGTCCACGATCATCCGAGAAATCAACAGGAAGCGCAAGGCTGGACTAGCTTCGATGGCCTACTTTTTCTTCGACTTCAGGGATACTAAGAAGCAACACCGGCGCGATCTCCTCTCCTCCATCCTCTTCCAGCTCAGCGCCCGATCCGATGCTTGCCATCATATTTTCTCTCGTTTCTATTTGGATCACGACGAAGGAGTACAGCAGCCTTCAGATGATGCACTCTCCCAATGCCTGACGAACATGCTCAAACTCGAGGGACAGCCGGCGACGTACATCATTATTGATGCTCTCGACGAATCCCCTAACATCTCTGGAACTCCCACCGCTCGTGAAAAGGTGCTCCAAGTTTTGGAGTATCTCGTCGGTTTACAACTCCCAAATGTACATATATGTCTCTCCAGCCGTCCGGAGATTGACATTCAGACCATTCTCCAACCTTTGGCGATGTACCTTGTTTCGCTTCACGAAGAGAGCGGCCAAATGGCAGATATCTCAGGATACGTCAAATCATTCGTGCACTCTGATCGGAATATGCGACGATGGACAGCAGAGAATAAGCAACTTGTTATCAACACACTCTCGGATAAAGCAAATGGCATGTAAGCGATTCCTCCTACGGTTTCTCTGAACTGAGGCTTAATGAACGCGGCAGGTTCAGATGGGTTTACTGCCTGCTGGACACCTTGCGTCGGTGCTTCCCCGCCAGTATCCATAGTATTTTGGACCACTTGCCAGAGACTTTGGACGAAACATACGAACACATGTTACTTAGGATCGACAAAGTAAAGCGACAGTTCGCACACCGACTCTTCCAATGTCTTGCCGTATCTCTTCGACCGCTTCGCGTTGAAGAACTTGCAGAGATTCTGGCAATCCGTTTCGAAGCAGGAGCGCTCCCCCAGTTCAACACCGGCTGGCGACTCGGTGATGCGGAAGAAGCTGTCCTTTCTGCGTGCTCCAGTCTCATTACCCTTGTCAATGTGAAAGGGTCCCGAATCGTTCAGTTTGCCCACTTTTCTGTAAAGGAATACCTAACGTCGGATCGCCTTGCCACTGCGAACGAGGATCTCTCTCCCTATCACATCGTCCCTCACTTGGCACATGCCACTCTCGCACAGGCCTCCCTCGGTGTCTTACTTCAGCTCGACAACCGCATCGACAAAGATAGCATTCGGAACTTTCCGCTCGCTGATTACGCCGCAAGACACTGGTTCGAACACGGCAAGTTCGAGAATGTGTCATTGACGGTCCGGGGTGCCACGGAACGGCTATTTGATCGAGACCGACCACACTTCTCTGCATGGGTCTGGATATATGATGTCGACGACCCCTGGCGAAAGCCCATGCCTACGGGGAACCCCGAGCGACCAGAGGCGACTCCATTATATTACGCCATATATTGTCGTCTCCGCTGGCTTGTAGAACACCTGATTGTGGCCTATCCAGGGGACATTAATGCCCATGGAGGGTGGTACAGGGCTTCTTGGATCGCAGCATTCGAAATTGGCGATATTGACATTGCGCAGTTGCTTCTTCGGTGTGGCGCTGATGTAAATGCCCTGGATAGCGGGGGGGATAATCCACTACACAAAGCATGTAACCGTGGACACGCCGACATCGTGCTATTGTTACTCGAACACAACGCACACGTTGATGTTTTAACAGGATATCACTGGACTCCATTGACTATAGCTTCCAATGCCGGACACGGGGAGATAGCACGGTTACTAATCCAGCATGGTGCGGACGTAAAATGTCAGAACGAGCGCGATGTGACTGCACTCAATGCGGCATCGGAAAACGGACATTTGGAAGTCGTTCGGCTCTTGATTGACAACGGCGCAGACGTAGACGACTGGACTGCACTCAATATGGCATCGGAAAATGGACATTTGGAAATCGTCCGGCTCTTAATCGACAATGGCGCAGACACAAACTACCCCAATGACGAAGGCTGGACCTCACTACTTTCAGCAGCAAAACATGGCCATCTTGACATCGTGAAACTCCTTCTCGACAGCGGCGCGGATTTCAACACATGTAACGACGACGGGAAGACCGCTTTGGACCTGGCATTCGACAATGGGAAACTCGAGCTTGCGAACTTCCTATCCGAACACATAGCTTGTGCCATGTCTCTGGATGGCGTGTTGAACTTGAAGCCTTCCACATCGATCCTCCGACCACGACATAAGTCACGAAAACATGGAGACAAATTGGCACCCTTCGACAACGGGCAGAGCCCGCTGTATATCGCATCAGAAAACGGACAGCTCGACATTGTACGGTCCTTACTTGACGGAGGTTTCGATGTCGACGAAACGAACCCCCGGCGCATGACCCCATTGCATGCAGCATCAATCGAGGGGAAACTCGAGGTAGCAAAGTTGCTGATCGAGCGCGGTGCATACGTGAACTCGCGAAACAAATCCGGCTATACCCCCCTGCAGGCTGCATCAAGATATGGGAATATGGAGGTTGCGCGGTTATTACTCGACCATGGTGCTGATATAGACGCAAAAACGAGGGACCTGCGGACTGCGTTGCATTTCGCATCATCGTTTGGGCACCTCCACGTTGTCCTGCTCTTAGTACAGCGTGGTGCAGATCTGGATGTTCGCGGTGACAATGGGCGGACTCTTTTTTTTTTTTTTTTTTTTTTTTTTTTTTTTTTTTGATGAATTTATATTCCGGAGCAGTACATAATACAAAGCCGGTCTTGGAGCGCGGAGCGACAACAAAGTAAGAAGTAGTTTAAGGCGAGCCTCACGTGCGGGCAGAGAAAGTAACGAGACGTAAGGTACCCTCCCAGAGGGGACGTGTTATGTGCGGATCAAGAGTATACGTAAATGCGAAACATAAGAGGTTAGCGCTTACTGGACGGTGCGTGGTTTGTGTCACCGGGTATATCCGGTATTGCGGTCGAGAGCTCCTTCATCCGGGGTCGTGGGGCCGGCACGGGGCAGGGGGTTCCCAAATTGGTTTCTGTGCCGCTCTTGAGGACTGTAAGAAGCGGCAAAAGTAGTAGGCGTGGTCGGTGAACAGATCCACGGGTCTGTCTGGCGACGTGTGGAGGAGGTAGTGGTCGCGGACGGAGGGGCGGAGTAGTGGGCATGAGTATAGGATGTGGGCGAGGGTGTATGGTGTGTGACATCGAGGACAAGTCGAGGCCTCCGGGGGGAGGTCGGTGCGGTGTGTAAGGGTGTAGTCGGCGGTGAATGAGTGGAGGGTGGCGAGTTGCATGGCTGTGGCGTGGGCCCGGCGTCTGATTTCGACGTAATTCTCCGGGGGCTTTTTGGGGGGTATGGCAGCCAACCATAATGGGTGGTTTCTCCCGTCGGGCGGGTGGGTGGTTGGGATGGAGTGGTTGTACGCCCGAGGGCGGTTGGGTTTGTTTATCGCTCTACGCCAGTCTGTTGCCCAAGACTTAAAGGCGTCAGCATGGAGTTGGGTTCGTATCCATGCGGGTGAGCGGAGGGGTTTCGCTGAGTGTGGGGAATCCTCCTGGCAGGCGAGGAGGGCTGCTTTGCGGGCGCGGGAGTCGGGAGCTCTCTTCCGGTCAACTGGCGACCACACGAGATTGATGCTCGTGTTCCTGGGCTGTGAGAATAATGAAGAGAGGGCTCGATGCCAGGTTAGCAGAGCGTGTTGGGAGTCAAGGGATTTGTAAGAGGTAATGTGTGTGATGGCGGCGAGGTTGTCAGATAGTATGTAAATATGGTCGGGTAACGTAGCACGTGAGGACTCAGCCAAAATTAATTCCGCTGTCTTGGCCAAGCCAAACAGGGCTGCATCCTGGTGAACCATGTCCGTGCCCAGCGTCCATCTATGCGTAAAGAAGGGGGCATTGGACGAGACATAGTCTGCCGCCGCGCCGCCTACGTGGAGTCCGTCGCGCCTGTTCTTATTAGAGACAGTTGCAGCGACCCTGATTACGAGTTTGTTCGAGTTTGGTTTCATGGCGTAGAGCCAATCCACCATCCTCTTACGCTTTTTGGGAGTTGATTTCCCTTCACAATATACCGCGCTACCCCAGTTGGGAACCTCCCAGGGTGCGATGGCAGTGACGTCGGCAGGCAGTGTCTTCGTGGGGTCGAGACCGCCCGCGAGAGCCTCCAAGGCAGTGGGGCGCTGTTTGCGTACTCCAGACCGTACGCGAAGTGAACTGTTACACACCACCCCTCCATTACTGGAGTGTGGGCCGCTCTGGACCGTCGGTGACCACTCTTCGCCTAAAAGGGCTAGGAGTTGTGACGTCCGGGGAACACGGAACAGTCTGATCGCTGAGGAGGCAACAAGTTTTTCCAGGTACTGCCTGGCCGGCAGCACCCGGGTTAGTTCGTGAAGGGGTTGCCTCGGGGCTGTTCGAAACGAGCCGGAAATGAGTTTTACCCCTTGATTCATTACCATTTGGACCTTATTGATGAGGCCTGTCTTGCGCTTCTGGGTCATCCATAACTGACATCTGTACGATAGAACCGGGAGGCAGATGGCGTTGAATAGGAGTCGCCATGATGCCGACGATATACCCCTTTGAGTGTTGCCGAGAAGTTGGAGGGATTTGATTGAAGCCCGTGCCCTGTTGCACATGTAGTCCACGTGTGTGTTCCAGCGTAGCTTGTGGTCGATGAAGAACCCTAAGTACCTGATCTGGTTGGAGGGTTTCACCACGTAGTATGTGTGTTTACTGGGGTCGGGTAACAATAATCTTGATGGTGGGGGCACGGGCTTCTTGCTGTAGGGTTTTTGGAAGTATATCAGTTCGGTTTTATCTGGTTCGCACTCGAGGTTCGAGCGGCGGAGCCAGTCCTCACACTGTCTATACCTTTCTCTGAGAGCGTCATTTACCTCTTCCCATGTGTTGGCGTGGGCTAGTATGATGCCATCGTCGACATACATACCCAGAGTGGTGTTTGTGTTCGGGGGGCGTAGTTTCAATAAGGTGGAGGTGTACATTGCGGAGAGTATCGGGGAAAGTGGTGAACCTTGAGGGGTGCCGATGGGTTGATTTCGTATGTTGTCGGTCTTGCCGTTGAAGGTCATTTGAACTTTTCGTTCCTCCAGGAAGGACCCCACCCACTCGTAGATCTCCGGGGGGAAGCCGAGGTTCTTGAGGGTGTGTGTGATCCTATCACGGTGGACGTGGTCGAAGAAGCCTTTGATGTCGAATAGGAGGGCCCCGCACTTTTGGTTGGCGCGGAAAGAAGCCTGTATGTTGTGTACGAGGGTGAGACCTGCGTCTACTGTCGAAGAGAAAGCGCGGGTCCCGAACTGGGTTGTTGGGAGAATGTTGTACTTGTCCGCGCAGTAGAGGATGCGGCGCGCGACTACCTTTTCCAGTAGTTTACTGAGAGTCTCTATAAGGGATATGGGGCGGTAAGCTTTGACAGAGAGGTAGTCGTCTTTCCCTGGTTTTGGTATGACAACGACTATGGCTTTCCGCCATTCCGCTGGGTGATATTTACCCTTTAAGATACGCTGGAAGAGGTTGAGTACATGTGTTTCGATCGCGGGCCAGGCGAGTTTGAGGATGTGCCAGGAGACTCCTGACTCTCCGGGTGCTGACGTGTTAGAGCATTCCCATAAGCGGTCGGAAATTTCCTCCACTTGTAGTGGCGGCATATCTCTTGGTGTTATTGCTGGAGGGTCGTCTTCTTGGGCCGTGTCGATGTGTCCTAGGGATGTGACGAAGAATTTTTGTGCGAGTAGTTGTCCTATTTCTTCTTGACTGAATACGACTTGGTTGTTGTGGTTCCGGATGGCGGGGATACCGTCTTGTCTACGACCGTGTCTCCATTTTGCGGTTGTCCAGATGGGTAGCTTTCCTATTTCTTCGTCGTAGAACTTCCGTTTGGCTTGTCGGGTGGTCTTCTTGAAGAGCTGGTTGGCTTCCTTCCTCTCTGGTGAGTCGCGGTGGTGGAGTCTGACTTGTTCCAAAGCGCTGGCGCACTCTTCGTTCCACCAGGGGTTGCCGGTGCTGGTGCCGTGGTGTTTGAGTTTGAACTGAATTAGTGACGCATGGATGAGGGCGTTTAAGATGTTAGTAGAGTCACGGTCAATTGAAAGAGGTGAAAGAGAATCGTTGATAGGGGGAAGGCGTGTGGTGATTTCCTTCCTCCACTTGTTCTCTTCCGCTTCTGACTGGAAGCTTACGGAGAAGAGTTGGCGTTGGGTTGGTTTGTCGCCGCGGTGTATACCGTGCACTAGCCATGTAGAGGAGATGCCAGCGTGGTCTGAACCCATCGACGCGTTCCAGTCGATGATCGGCGGTGTTATGTCGTTAGTTGCACACTCATTGATCCATATTAGGTCTAGTGTGCTGTCTTTCTGGTTGGCGGTGCCCCGTCTTGTCGGGACCCCGCGAGCGTTGAGGAGTTGGAATCCTTGAGAGGTTGTCCATTGTTCGATGTGTCGGGCGTTGGTGGTGGGGATGACATCTGGCGGTGACCAGCTGGCGGAGTGTGCGTTGAAGTCCCCGACGATCATCGTGTGGACTGTAGGGTCAGTGTCCATATTCAGAAGAGAGGAGAGAGAAGTTTTGTCGTCCACGTCGTTGTAGAAGTTAATGATGCGCAGTGTGTGGTGGTCGATACGTACGTCTACGACCATGATGGTTGGGTGGTGGCATAAGTCTAGTCGTGGTATGATATTCGCTGGGTGGTTGCGGTGTCTTGAGGCGGTCCTGGACTTTTTCCGTGAATATACCATAACTTTAGCTCTTTTGTTATCGGCGAAGTAAGGGTAATGAGCGTTCCATTTGGGGTTATTAGCCCCTCCTAGGACGTCAACACCTTCTCTCGCTTTGTCTTTGCGGGCGGTGCCGATGGTGTCGAACCACGGTTCTTGGATGCATATTATATCATGTTCGAGGTTGGTTTCTAATAACGCATGAGAAGCCGCGTTACGGCGTCTCATATTTACCGATAATATGTTTGTGTAATGCATATTTAAAGGAGTGTGGCGTTGGCGTGATTTGTGATCGATTTAATGATGTCTTCGACGTATTCCCATTGTTCTTTCTGTGTTGGTTGTGCCATGAGTGTCTTGTAGTCGGTGGCGTTGATCACTAGGTGCTGGAGTGCCGGTGAAAGGATTTGGGTGCTGTTGAAAATGGTGAGGAGTAATTTGACGAGCTGGGTCTTGATTTCTTCTTGTCGGATAAGTTCTTCAGGGGTGGGTGGCGGGGTGAAGATCTCATGTGCTTGGGCGATTGACTGTTCTCTCGGCATGATGTAGTATAGATACATCTTCGGGGTGATGGGCATGTTTGTCTCATCGGCCCCAAAGTGTTGTCGTATTTTTTCTACTTCGATGACGGGGTCAGCGAGTGGTTTGTGGACGATAATGTGGTCAGTGATGTCATCGCGCGTGAGTGGGAGAGAATATTTGACGGCACAGCGTGCTGCCATCGAATCGAGTCCCTCAAATTTACCATCACCTTTGCCGCCCCATTGGCGGTCTAGGTCGTTGAGTTCTTTCAGCTGTTCTTCCCAGTCTTGGCCTTTGTCGACTTTGCTCTTGAAGGTGTCTTGCGCTTCTTTGATAGTTGCGACGTGTTCTGAGAAGAGGATGGGGAGAGTGACGGGGTTCGGGAGAGAGCCAGGGGGGGTGTAGTCTACGGCGTTGCCTAACGAGTCGGTATACTTATTAGCGGCGGTGAATGGTCTAGCGGGCGGTGAGTTGTCCGTGATCGGTCTAGCCTTGACCTTGCTCGTTTGTCGGTACGCTGGTGGTGCTCCCGGGATACCCGCATTGACGTTGACTCGGTTGTTATTACGTCTGGTGGTTTTGCGGTTGCCATGTTTTACTGTGGTGAAACCGTCTCCCTGGTCCGCAACCTGGGGGGCCGTTCCTGCAGTCGACTGCTCAGCTGTTGGCTGAGGGTCCGGGGGAACAGGCGCCTTCTCTTTACCCTTGGCAGAGGGTTTCGAGGGGGCGGTGTTGGGCGGAGGAGAGGATATGGTGGATGCAAGGGGCGGGGGTGCGAAAGAGAGTTTTTTCGGGCAGTTGTGTGATCGCGCGTTATGGGGGCCCTTGCAGTTTAAGCATGGGAATCTGCATCTGCATTCTCCGGCGGTGGTGTGTTCGTTGGCGGTTGGGCAGTGGAAGGAGTGTGCGTCGGGTGCGTGTGCTCCTCCGCAGATGTGGCAGATGATGGAGTTCTTGGGGACTTTGCACGCTGTAGAGTCCGTAGCGTGTCCGATGAGGTGGCACCGTCCGCATTGGACGATTGATTGTTCGTCTCCAGTCACGACTACTGCGCAGCGTTTGCCGAATAGGAAGAGTCCGCTCTCCATTAGTTTCGTTGTTACTTTGTTTTCGCTGTCGACGTAGGCAAATTTGATAGTCGCTTCGTCTTTCTGGAGTATGTTCTTCTGGAGACCGTGCCAGAAGGGGGGGACAGTGATGATGACGTGATGGAGGGTATTGTTGCGACGGACTTCTCTAAGGAGTGTCTCCCCTTCCTGGAGTGTGCCGTCTGAATCCCGGGTTGGTACTTTCCGGATTTGGGCGAAGTTCCATCCTTTGTTCGGGATAAGCTCTCCGCATTGGAGGGGGTTAATGAGGATGTTTCGGTAGGGGTAGATGGTCTCGAAAGGTATCTTCCCCGCGAATTGATAAACAAAGTTATGGTTATTGGCGTTGCTCGTCCATCGTCCGGACAAGAGGACGATGGGTTTGGCAGTGGTTTTCTCGATCTCCGACCGGGCTGTGGTGACTATGGTGGAAGGGGGGATGCTATGGATCGCTTTCTCCGTGTCTGGGTCAGCGACGCCCTTTCCCCTTAGTACTGTGACCTCCGTTATATTGTTGTCGGGGGATGTGGTGCGAGGTTTCCCGGAGGGGGTGCGGTTAGAGGCTGTAGAGGCTTGGGCCGCGAGTGCTTTATTTGTTTGTTGTTGGTGGACACCTTTGCTGGTGAGAACCGCCGCCCAGGTGGTCGGGTAGTCGACTCTGGGTTTCGTGTTTTTGTTAATGGGGGGGGGCTGGTTCGGACGGGGTGTCGTCTGTGGGGGGGGGGTGTCTGAGGTGGACTGGGCGACCGTGGCGTCGTCAACACGGGCACTTGGGCGCGGTGTCTGTTCCACGGCGGTCTCGTTACTTCCCGTGGGATTGCTGGTCGGGGCTGCCACCCGGGCCTGCTTTCCTTTGGGTTTCGCGACCTCGGTTCTTCCGGTTGTGAGCGAGTCAATGCGTTTGTCCTGCGCAGAGACCTGTTCTTCCAACCGGGATATGGCGCCTTGGATGGCTCGGAGCATCAAAACGAGTTCACTATCCTGTGCAGCCGGGGTGGGCGCAGGCAGGGCAGGTACTGCGAGTTTCGATGGCGAGTATGGCAAGGAGGCCGGGAGAGGATCTGGGGCCGGTGTAGCCGACTCCAGTGATCGTTCGGGATCAACGATCGGGATAGATGGTGATTGTGGAGGGGGAGCTTCCGTCTCGCGACCGGGCGCGTGCATAGAAGCTGCTGTGCCTCCGTTGTTTGCTTCCAACCTTTCCGCGAGGATGTCGAGCGGGTTGTCCTCCTCCATTGGTGATGGGGCGGAGGACGGTGGTAGCGAGAAGTCTTCTGGTAGTTTGATAGGGGGGATCGGGGGGGGGAGGTGTATGCTGGAGTCGGTGGGTGGTTCCCGGATGTCAAGGTCGGGTTCGTCTGTGCGGACGCGTTTGACGCGCACAGGGGTCGGGGTGACGTTGGGATCTGGGATATAGGGGTTTATAGTTAGCCTTGGAGGCGTAGCAGCCCGTATCCTGGATGTCTCCCGAGATTGAGCTGGGGTGCTCTCGCGAGTCGGTGCGCGGGAGGTGGGACGCGAGCTGGGGAGCCACGCGAGTTCCGCCTCCCTCGGGTCTGAGTCGAGTTTGTAGGCGTCAGTAGAGTTAGCTACGAGGTCATAACCAAGGTTCTTGGCCTCTTTTCTGATAAACTCGAACCTTCGCGCGTTGGCGTGGTTTACCTTCCATGCTTTAATTTGGTCTCTGATGTCGTCTCTGTGTCTGTAGACTTGAGCGACATGTTCTTCTCGGAATTGGGTCTTGAGTGTGTCGATTTCTGCTTCAAGGTGGAGTAGAGCCTCTGCTTGAAGTCTTGTGAATTCCGCCTCTTTATACGCGGTGATTTCTTTGTTGAGCTCTGAAGTCATCTCGGTCAGTGTAACGTTGCGCATGTTGTCGATCTGCGCTTGGCAGTCAACGCGCATGATGCGTTCAATGTCTTCGTTAGCTTGTTGAAGTTCTGGTGTAGCTGATTTGGCACGTTTCTTCCCTTTGTTGTTAGGCTTGAGGAAGACAGGGTCGATACCGAACTTGTTGACTCCAATGTATTGATGCATTACTTCTTTAAATTCTTCGCGGTAAATTTCGCGCCATGTGTCGATATCTTCAAGGGCTTCTTTATTGAGTTCTTGAAAGATCGCTTCCTTGACAGCATGTTGGATCTGTTCCATTTCCGTGCTGTTATTGAGGAGGTCTTGGCGTATTTTGTTCTTGATGTCGTTGGTGTCTAAGGAGGTTCTGGCTTCAATTTCGGCAGCCTTGGTGAGGGAGGCGAGTTTGGTAGTCAGTAGTTTTTCATAAAAATCGGCTGGGGCTAGTTTCAGCGGGTTAGTGCGGGTTTTGTCATAGGCCTCCGCTATCTGGAGTGCCATGTGACGGATAGTCGCACCCTCCGTCAGAGGGTGGATTAGGTCTTTATGGATTTCAAATTTGTCGTTAGTGTTAAGGGGTTTGACCCCGTTTATGACATTACTCGGAGAGCGTAAGTTACCCCTGATAATGGCTGCGAGTATTGCTGATGTAAGTCGGAACCATGATTGTGGGGTTAGAAAGGTTGTGGACGTGTCGCCAGGATGAAGAGCTGTCCCAGCGTCCAATGCCTGTATAGTTACCAATGCAGCAGTTTGGAGTTGATTTTGTTTGAGGACGAAATCATGCTGTGGTCTTAAGGCGAGTTTGGGTTCGGTAAGATAGTACTGTCCGTAGCCGAGGGCAGCCTCATTGATTTCCCGAACGATTTCATCGTTGAGGTCTTGTTGGACGATATAAAATGCCTGGGTGACTTCGTTTCTAGATGTTCGGTTGGACAGATCTACGCGGAGCGAGTGTGCCGCTTCCTCGTTTATGTCAGCTGGGAAGGGTAGGAGTTTACCTGCAGCCGCTTCTTTGAAGCCGGTGATAGTTGTCTGGGGATTGATAGGGGGTATCGGAATTGTAATTTTTGTGGGAGAATCTTGATCGGATGCGCTTCCGTCTTCTTCGGAGGCATGTGACCAATTCGAGGCGGCTGATAGGGGTCTTGATCTAACTCGTGGTGTGTGTGAGGCGGACCTTGGGAACACCACGATTTCTTCAGGTTGAGGGCGAGTTGGCTCTTCGGATTCTGGTGAGCCCATTTGTGAGTCTTGTGGAGAAATTGGGGACGTTATTGACTGTTCTGAATGGATTTGAGAAAGTTGTGGTGTCGAGAATAGATCGAATAAATAGGTGTTTGAGTCAGATTGAAGTTGGGTATTGATATCTTGTGTTTGGTTGATCCCTTCGTCAACCGGGGCGGGGGATTCGCGACTTTCAATTATGAGGGAGTCGATATTGTTGTTGGGCGGGGGGGTGGTGGAGAAAGGAGGAGGGGTCGAGTATAGGTCAAAGAGGTAGGTGTTGCTATCGGACGGAGGGTCCGGTGGCGGGTCGGGATGTTGCATCCTAGAGGAGTCGCGAGCAAGCCCAGGCGGTTTTCCTCAGGGATAGGATTGTTATACAGGGAGCGATGTATTTGTGAGGTGTGTAGCTAAGACCAATACCAGCGCTTAAAAGAGATGGTGGTGGTACAGGAAAGAGAAGGGATGCAATGGGCGGACTCCCAGACAAGAAGCGATAGCCTACGGACAGCCAGAGATCGCAGAGTTCTTGTCGGAGCGTGATACACCGTGAGGCTTTGAGTAGGCTTTGAGTACACGAACAACAGAAACCACTTTCGCCATTACGGCGTTGCATATATGAGGATTGTTCGGGTTGTGATATACTGTCACGGGTACTGTATATCTATATTATCTCCCAAATGTACTACCACAGTTTTCATACGGCGGTTGTTATAACACCTGACACTTCACCAAACTCTGCAAATAGTTCGCACAAATTTTAGTCCGGGTGATAATGTAGTTGAACCGCTCGAGGTACGCATCACCTCGAATGGGTCTTTTATTGGGACCCATCGTTTCATCTCTGCTGATGCTGTAGAGGATTAGTGGGGTCGGGTACGCCGTTGCCTCGGTGTGTTGGATGTTTTGCTTCCGAACTGGGATGGCTCAGGCAGTTCCCGCCGCAGCTGACCTGCTCGACGCTGAAGGTCACGGTTTTGCGTCATCACGACATTCGCTCATGAAGGTCGTCACTTTCTGGGTCGGGTACGGACCCATGACGCCCACGACGCCGAGCGCATTCCGGTCCTTCGCGGTAGGGACATAGGCTTCTGTCTGGTACAGCGAGTGTAGGAAGGATGGCCCGTTCCCCTCGTCTCCATCGCGCCTCGACAGAACCGTCACGGGCTCTCCAGACGTCATCTTCTCTATTACCGTAACTTTTCCTCTTGAGCACCTGCGTGGTGCTCGCTGTAGAATGTGCGAGGGACCAAAGTACGTCGTCGGTGCGACAATTCGTACGCGTGCATGCAGCGCCACGGAGAGCGCGTGCCGACCGCGCGGAGAATGGTCACAGTTGATGTCCAGGGTTGATGGCCTCAAGGAGCGTATCAATCAAAGCGTTTTCGCGGTGGGGCTTAAGCACAATGTAGGAGTCAATCGTGGTACCAGCGGGAGGGTGGCCCAAGCTCTCCTAGTTGGCCGGGGTGATGTTCCATGTGTGTTTTAGTTCACACGTATGTCATCCCAAAGAGTTGTAAGAAGTGCCGAGGGGAGCGGCTAAGTGCAGAGAGAACGGAGAGCCAGAAGTAGTGCATAATTAAGGTATTTTACAACTATTCAAGGGGATAGATGTCCAGAGAGTAAGCACTGAAACGAGCAGAGTAACAGAGTCTTTACTATGCGACTGAACGTTAGCATCGATGTAGGAGCAGAACCGCAGGGCTTCATATAATGATGTTATCAACAGGATCAGACTTTACTGAGACCGTCAGTAGCAAACTGGAGCAAGACACACTGGCAGCCAAGCAAGCCTGAGGGTGAACTCCGATTAGTTTCAGTATTATTTTTTGTCGAGTTTCCAATCGTGTATACTCCTTTTCGTCTTTTAGGGACGCAAAGCCGGGCCTTGGCACTGGCAATAGTCTGCAAAAGGTAAGACCATGTCGTAGTAATGTCGAGGTTTTGCCCTGCGGAAAATCAAAGGCTAAAGTTCATCGCATGTACAACACGTGACTGTGTGATCGTTTTATGCTTCCTTTTTTAGCAAGCAAGTCTTATGTCATCTAGATCGTATTTATTCACCACTGGTATCCTACATAAGCACCTTGACACCGATTCGAGTACAGAAGAAAGCGTCACTCCATCCGGCACCACCAATCTTTCAGCCACTGTCCAACCCACCTCGTACAGAATGTCTGCCCCTCAACGCAAGCACCAAAATAAGACGGGTTCCTTCGGGTCTAAGATCATGCAAGACCTCATTCGAAATAACTGAAAGAGGCCACATATGCTAGTGACCCGATTTATATTTGTCCTCGCGCGTTTCTACTTTAGATGGGGCCAAGCATGGACAGGTTCGCGACGTAGTTGAGCGCATCGGTGCGGTAGTTGTCATCGCCGACGATAATCGGGAAGAGCATGTCGTCTTGGAAGACGGCTGCCTTGGGTTTCTTCGGGTTCCATTGGGGCCACGGGATTCCAAGACCAATCCTTCCGTTAGGGTCGAGGTTGTCGGCGAATCGGATGAAATAGTCCCTGAGTTCCGAGAGGGCACGGTCTGAGTCTACGGCAGAGTTGAGAAGGTCCGTCCCATGGGCCTAAAAAGCGAAGCGAGATGTCAGCCCTGTAACAGGCGTGGGAAGTAATTCAGGCCCCTACCGCTCCGAGGTAGGGCAAATTCTTGCGGCGCTTATGGACTACGAGGCACGTGCGTAAAATAAGTACTGGCAGTGGGTCGAACCTCATCATGGATGAACGTACTGAACCCCCACGACTTCTGTTTGTCGGCCCTGTTCTTCAGGAAGAACCGACGCGGGCCGTGGAACATGAAATCGCCCTGAAGAGCGGCCATACGCTTGAATTGTGGACCTAGCCATGCACCGTGTGAGTATTGCTAAGTTGTGACTCTTGGGTGCGAGCGACAGTTACTGAGTACATTCCTGAGTCCAGTGTCGAAAGGACACCCGGCCCTCTGGTCGTCCGGGTAGTACTTGAGAAGGATGTCGACTAAGCTGTCTCTGGCTCCTGGCATCATGTTCAGTTTCACATAGTCCTTCAGTTCAGCCGTGGTCCTGTAAGGGAGATAAGATTCGACGTGCATCAACGTGCGGTGGTCCATACTTACGTAATGTTTGTCGTGGATAGCGAGAACAACGAGCCTTCATCGTCGCAGTTTCCTGACATGCCAGGTCAGCTTTTTCCGCGCCACGAACGGACTCAGCGAACACACCTATAATCATCGGCACGTTCACCACTTCGCCAAGAAAGACAGAATATGGTGGAGGTACTTCCAGGAAGTCGCCATCGATACGGGGTAACCAGGCCGCCACAAGTCCCTGTGAAGCCATCAAGCACTCGATCACGCAGCGACAAAAAGGCCATAGCCCTCACCTGATACGCGAAGAAATTCGGAGAGTCATCCATCGCTTTCTTGAACGTGGCGTATGGTACCTTGCGAAGACAGTCGAGCGTGTCCGTCGAATTGCTACAACCGGTCTTTTCGACCATGAAGTCATAGTACCGCTGCCCGTTCTCGATGTCTCCGACGGGGATGGGTCCGCCGGACTGCATGATTGCGCCACGGAACAACCCTTCATTATTCCCGTTGTTTGTCAGCATGTGGAGAGCTACAGAGATAGCGCCAGAGCTTTCTCCCCAGCTATGGCTCGAGTTAGTCGACGGGACCTACGAAGTGTGATTCGAGGTGTTGCTCACATGGTCACTTTCGATGGGTCACCACCGAACTCAGAGATGTAGGTCTGCACCCACTTCAGCCCAAGCCGTTCTGCAGACAACACGAGTATGAGTGAAACACGCCAGGCAAGAGCGCCGTCCACTCACGGTCCTGGAGACCAAGGTTTCCGACCTTCTCCGCTTTGACTTCCTTTCCAGGCAAGAAACCCAATGCTGCAAGGAAAGAGATCAGAGCCAGATTTATGCGGGAAGAAGTTATCCATCATACCAGAAAGCCTGGAAACAACCGGTATCAGAGAGAAGCCCCCCGCCTTGGGGATATCAAAGCTCACCGATAATTCACGCTAACGTAAATGACTGGTTGGAGAAGATCTATAGAACGAGCAACGAAACTGCCACCATCATAACTGCGGAGAGATCTCAGACGGCGTCGTATCGAATCGAAAGAAAAAAGACAAACGCAGAGGGACCACCAATCTCGAAAACACCACCGAAGATCCACTGGAACGATGTGGTTAACCAAGTAAACATCACGGCACTCAACGAGAACCTAGATACGCACAAATATGACGGGGAGTTTAGAGTTCGGTGTGGCACTTGAGGGTTTCACAACGTTGATAGTCAGACCTTGGAAAATAGTTCACTCGCGGACGATGGGGAGGACAACATTTCCCTCACAGTCCTCGTCTCCCAGTGTAAGGTCTTTATTGAATACATCCACGACGCTGTCGATATCTTGGACTAACTGCCGGTCCAGCCATTTCGGCAGATCCAGACGTTGCTGTGGGCAAGACCTGCCAAAATTTTGAACGTAATAGAGGCCTTGGTACGGCGGTTGGGGCACTGGTTGACGCAACCGCCGCTCACCCGTGCTGTATGCCCAACAGCGTGAGAAATTATATAGGACAGTGAAAGAAGGGCGCCCACGGAGGAAGTGCGAAAGGGATGCCCAAGAACTGATCCGTTACGCCTTTTCGGATACCGACAAATACTGCATCGTCAAGGAGGACTTGGGCCTCTGAGGTGGGAGCTTGCTGTTCTGCCGGCTCTGTGCCAGCGCAGGTGTGGTTTGACACCGGGTAAGAGAAAGTGTCTTGGACTACGACCTTGTCTACTGGTGAAGCAAGAGCGGAGAGGGCGCGCACGGCCAACGAGGCCAAAATCGCACGCTTAGTTAGCATGGTGAGAAAAGCCTAGGTTGTAGACGAGCTCAGTGCAGCCTCAGTTTGAACGGGAGAGATTATAAAAGGATCTTGAGCCGACTATACGCCCAGACGAGAGGGCCTTACGAATCTCCGAAATCGCACAGCATTGGTTCATTAAACCTAGTCCACGAAGAACTTATTTATCTCCTTGGATCTAGAGAGGAACGTGCACGTACCAATTGGAATAAGGCACCGGGCTGAGCCCAAGGAAACACAATGCTGTCAGAGTAGTGAAAGCCTCGAAGTTAAAGTTGAAGCTTTTACCAAAGTGCCCCTTCCGCGGTACTAAAGAGTGAGATGAAGAGACAGAGTAGACCCAACTTTCATATTGCTACGTCGACACAGACTAACTACTGGCATGATTTGACAGCGTGGGTACTTGTGAAAGAATTGATGAATGATCAGACACCCAGAATGGATGGTCACAGTTGCCGGCCCGTGCCTGAGCATTCCATTCAACATCTGGGGTCCTGTTCACATCAGCTGTCGCGCTCATCTGTATAGCCGACTCGGACGTTTGGTGAGAACCAGAGCCCATACAATCTTAATTTACAAGTGAGATCTCAAAGAGGTGTTTCCCCAGAGCGTGATCAGCCATTGTCACGTTGATCAACTGGCACTGACCAGAATTTACAATACAGTACCTATTTAGAGCAGAATTGTCTAGTGTGCCAGGACCGGCGGTACGTACTGAATAACAAGGGATGTGACTTCCCTGCTCACCTTGTTTTATTTTTGGAACCGTTTGTATTCCGGGACAGCACGAGGTCGTACGTAAGGAGCGCCCGGAATAGCGTAATCTCCGTAAACGTCAGATGTAGGGTACAGCCCGGTGTGCTCTCCATAGGACACATACAGTAAGTGTGGTAACGTATGAAGCTATATGGAGGCGTGAGTAATGTAATGACAGGTGTCTGTCATGGTTCGAATCCGTTCGATAGTGAAGCCAAAAGAAAAAAGCCACTGGGACGGGGTGGGGGCCGTAGCAGGTCATGGGATGTTAGCATCCTGTCATCCAGGGTCAAAGGGGACTGCCAGCGGTATGGGGGGTTTGAAGGCCTTCTTCGCGTGCTGCACAAATTGGCCGAGGATATGGCCCATCTACGCCTCCTCGAAGAACTCGTTGAGCGGTGTGTGGTGTGAGATAACCATGAATTCCCACGACGGTGTAAATGGGCAAGGCGTGGGCGGAAACAGAGGAGATGGAGAAAGACGTCACAATATCACTCGCCGCATGTCAATGGGCAGGCCGGAGAGGCGGGCAGCCCGTATAGCCCGACTCGGAGGTGAAGGAGTACCAAACAGCCAGCTGGAGGGTGGTGGCGGATGTGGCGTGACGAGGGCCCCTGAAAAAAAAACAGGTGAGGTCGAATAACTGTAGTGTCCATCCACCACCACAAAAATTTCTCGGTTTGGCCAGTCTGAGGCGGAGTAAGAAACAAGTGGAGTCTAGAGTGTAGTCTTTGCGCGAGTTCCTCTTCGTGCAGCATTCTCTCCACCTTTTTTCAACCGGTCTGAAATACCGGGATTCTTTTTATTTCGCCCACCCGCCACACCCTATATTATTAAGGATCGATGATGAGTTCCGCAGAGCCGCAGGGCGCTCGTCGGGTCGCTCCGGGGGATCCTACCCACCCGTCGCGCCTCGCCTTGGCCACCGGAGCTCATTTCGATCGTGAAGCGCTTCGCGCTTTCGCCCGTCCTCTATGCACCTATCTCCCCCTCTTTTTTCTAACACCCTAGCCCAGGGACGTTCTGTTTCCCTTTTGTTCATATGTCGTTAGTCTACGCGTATAGAATAAACAGTTGCTCACACATCCCCAGTCCCCAGCGTTCCGTGTCGCGTGGCGTCCTTTCCCTCCCTTTATCATCGGCCCCTCCCTCGGCGCACACGGAACCCATCCCTTAACGAGAGCCGAATAGCGATTCGCAAAGAGGGCCGCATGCGGTGCCCTACAGAGTATATAAGTTAGCAAAATAAACAACAATTACGTGATTCTGGACAATCTAATCAATGGTAGTTATTAGCTAATAAGGCAGGTGACATGAATAGCCACCGGCCACTTTTCACCAACACTCTTCAGGGTCTGGCGGTATGTCTATCAGGGAGAAACGACCATAAGGCCAGAAAAATTATGCTGGATAAATGCCATTGTCCGATACGGCTTCGCACCCGAACCACCTGATACACCAGTTCATTTCATACCCGTATTCTACTGAGTACAAGTCCGGCTGAGCGCTGAGCTCTCATCTCAGTTGCACGACCTTTTGCTACTCCGAACAACTTTCGATCGGCGACAGGCCTCTGCTCATTCGTCGTCTGTGGCGCAATGAAACTACAGACGACTGATACATACAAGCTCAGACCTATTCAGCCGCCCTAATTGGTCGCCTTGTTCCCCACCCGCAGCCTTTTGCGGCCTTACGGCCAACGAAACGATTCCCGACTTGCCCTTTCAAGCCCTTGTGTCCGTGGGTTTTACGGTGTATGCCCAGCCTGGTCATCGCCAACGCCATAAAGTTCCTTCGCCTACGCCATCCTACTATACCTTTTCTTGCGGAAGCGAACGGGTCCACAGTGACGCCGACTTCATAGCGCTGGACCCCGGGTAGATAAAAAGGCTCAATCGCTCCCTAGCTTCAACACAGACAGGGTCAACACTCTCCTCTCAACCACCTCATCTTTCCTCATCATCTTCATCTCCATCTCCACCTCCAAATGTCTCAATCCACTTGCCACGCCGGTTCTGCAAACTACACCCGCCCCTCCTTCCCCACCCACCGGACTCTCGTCCTTTCCTCTGAAAGTCCTGTCTTCGAAGTTTTCCGGATGGTGCAACACCACCATCGAGTCCGCGAATGCCCGCGGGACATTTTGGGTGCATTCAACAAGTGTTCAGCAAACTTCAACCCCACGGCACTCTTCTCGGGTGTCGACCACGTCGTTCAGGTCGGTGCACGCATGGCCAGCGTTACAGCCTTCATGGCAAGGTCGAAC
>JAKELG010000232.1:0-59701 GCA_021527035.1 Lactarius vividus | reverse complement strand
GGTACACCGCTACCGCTGTATGACACTCGGGTGGCGGGCGCAGCAGCATCGTGTGGCGGCGGAGCAGATGAAGTTGGAGAGGCTGGAGATAGATCGCAACAGGTGCGTCGCCCGACTCCAGCGGGCGCATGCAGTGGACCGCATCGAGAACATTCGGGCCTCGCTTCATCGCGGGCCCAAGGCGGAGTAAGACGCGGAGGAGATATCCCGCATCAGAGCGTTGCGCTCCGTAGGCACCAACCCCCTCGCCGTCATGCGTGGTCAAGCTGGGGCTTGACGCTGAAAAGGGGGTGATGTTACGTTCTGCCTCGGACTGCCCGGCCCGGTCGTGAACTCTGACGTATTCGCGATGACTCGGTATGTCAGATGTAATGTGTCATGGACTTCGGATCTTGTGGCCTCGTGTTTGGATGACTGATGCTCGCTATTGTTGTACGTGATTGTGATTAGGCTTGCTGACTGAGATTCTATTGTTGTACGAGTTTCGGATTACGATACGGACTGCGCATTCTATCATGTGGATACGCTACTTACGCTATTGGCTACTTACGGGTTCAAGCGGAGCTGGAACTAGCTCCCTTACTTGTATTTAAGTTCGTAGTACGACAGACCAGGATCCCCATCTTGGTCTTCTTCGAATACCACTCTTCACTCGTCTTCTGTGCTAGGGACTCGCAGCGTCCCTAAGTGAGCTAGCTCCGGCATATCCCTTTGTGACCAAGGGGGATCCCCGTGACTTCATCTCCATCTTCCTTCGTGAATGGTAGATTCGCCAGTAGTGCCCTATCCACCCGGGACCACGTGCCACCTCGTCTTCGAATATCTCAACGCCCGCACCGCCAGACCAACTCACTGTTACTACATCGTCGATAACCTTCACTGGGAATACGTCCACACCGTCCCAAGTCCACCAGCAGGAGTACCCGTAGAAGAAACCCTCTATACGTATAGGGATTCCACCGGCACGTATCAACCTCATCCCGCAGTCTTCCCACTAGCGGACGTACACAGATTCCATCCCCGAGGGAACCCACGTTACAACAGCGCCTAAGTCAGGCAAACGTCCGTGGTAGACGTTACAACAGTCCACGCCATCGTCACCCCTGTCGTCTACCCTCGCCCTTCACCAGCGAGGAGATCGTCCTCCTTCCCCTGGGACATCCCCAATTCCTTCGCCGACCCCCACTGTTTATTCCGAGAGCAACCAGCCCAGCTATCTCGGAGACCGCTACGTCCCAACCCGAGCGCCCACTCCAGCGGGCGACGAACAGGGCTACGTGCCCAGCCGACCGACCTCACCCCCGGGACCCGACGAAGGCGGGGACCCGTACGACCCAGTGGAGCGCCTCGAGGCGCATCAGTATTTACGTTACGCCACCCATGTCACCACTACACACTCGGAAACCCCCCCGCTATGCGGACCCACCGGGGAAGTTATCACACTATCGACGGCGCATACATCCGCGGTTCGCCGCGATCCAAAGGAGGAATCTGTGCAGGAGGCCGAGAGTCGTGCGGAGACACCCCCTCCCAGGGGGTACCAGTTCAACAGGGGAGTCCATTACATTCCCTTTCAGATTCGCGACGCTCAGGAACGTCTTTGGCCCGCCCGGTATACTCAGCTCATCCTCACGGCCGACCCCTTCGTACTGGCATTCCACAGTGGATGCAACCAGCAGTACGGAAAGCCTGTCCACGCCGTCCCCTACTACGACGAACAGTCCTCTGCCCCCACTTACACCGACGACGACCTCACGTTCCTGCTCTCCGACGCGGGATTAGTGGATTCAGTCGACCAGGCGCTCCTTCACATGAAGGACGCGACCCTCATGGCCGAAGTCCACCGCTACCGTTGCATGACGCTCGGATGGAGGGCGCAGCAACACCGGCTGGCGGCGGAGCAGATGAAGCTGGAGTGCATAGAGATCGAGCGCAACAGGTGTGTCTCCCGACTTCAGCGAGCCCATGCAGTGGACCGCATCGAGAACGTCCGAGCCTCGCTCCATCGCGGACCGAAGGCGGAACAGGACGCCGAGGAGATAGCCCGCATCCGGGCCCTCCGTGAAGTCGGCACCAACCCTCTGGCTATCATGCGTGGTCAAGCTGGGGCTTGACGCTGAAAAGGGGGTGATGTTACGTTTCGTCGTGGACTGCCCGGACCGGTTGTGGACTCTGACGCGTTTGTGATGACTCGGCGTGTCAGTAGTAATACGTCATGGACTTCGGATCTCGCTGCCTCGTGTTTGGATGACTGATGCTCGCTATGGTTGTACGTGATAAAGATTACTATGCTGACTGATGATTCCTATTGTTGTACGTGTTTCGGATTACGATGACGACTGCGCATTCTATTGTTAGAATACGCTACTTACGCTATTGGTTACTTACGAGTTCGAGCGGAGCTAGAACTGGCTCCCTTACTTGTATTTAAGTTCCTAGTAGTACGGACCAGGATCCCCATCTTGGTCTTCTTCAATTACCACCACTTCTATTCGTCTTCTGTGCTAAGGACTCGGAACGTCCTTAAGTGAACTAGCTCCGGCATATCCCTTACGACCAAGAGGGATCCCCGTGACTCTATCTCCATCTTCCTCCGTGAATGGTAGATCAGCCGACCGTGACTTATCCACCTGGTACCACGTGTCATCTCGTATTCGAATACCTCAACTCTCGCACTGCCCGACCCACTCATTGCTATTACATCGTCGACAACCTCGAGTGGGAGTATATCCGCAAAGTCCCAAGTCCACCCCCGAACGTCCCCGTAGAAGAGACGTTATATACGTACCGAGATTCCACAGGCACGTATTGGCCTCACCCTGCAGTCTTCCCCGAGCACTCGGACAACCACAGGTTTCATCCCCGAGGGAACCCACATCACAACAGTGCCTAAGTCAGGCAAGCGTCCGTGGTAGACGTTACAAGGGATGTGGGTTCAAGGGGTTCGATATTACACAAGTATCAAGCAAAGACGTCTATTGTCTTATTGCTATGAAATACAAGTGGTCTGGGGTGTGGCACGATATGTGCCACTACTCTGTAGTTAGGGCTCCTCACCTGAAGTGTCTGACACTTCTCTATACTCAGTCTTGCAAGTACACAGAGTCTAACAGGTGTGACGCGTTGATATAGTTCAACTGCAAAGACTTCGAGGGTGTCCAGGTTAGGGACAGAGGTAGGGGATGCACAAGAAGAGGGGAAAGGCTGAATCACACCAAAGAGCGAAGGCAAGGTTGCTAGATTGCAAACGAAGCCAAGTCTGGCTTCCTACAGTGTAAAGTACAGCTTTAAATAGGACGAGGTTCCAAACAACATGAACACAAGTCCACACAGAAGTAAAGAGCCAAAACAAGATAAGGCACTGATGTAGAAGTGGAGTCTAGGGTGGCTAACTTTGATAGCCCCTTTGGTAACAAAATAAAAGACAAATGGAGCGAAGTGAAACAAGATAACAAAAGTCACATACAGAGAAAGTCTGAAGCATTGGATCATAACACAGAGGATGCGTACGGGGATTTTGATGGTCTAATATATCCTTTTGCCAATTGTTTGTCTAGGAATTCCTTAAGGGCTTTGTCTTCTGTGGGTTGTAACGATCCGTTCTCGGACTGTCCGGCCCGGCTGTGGACTCTGACGTACTCGTGATGACTCGGTATGTCAGAAGTAATATGTCATGGACTTGGAATCTCGTGACCTCGCATTGTGCTGACTGATGACTCCTATTGTTGTACGAGATTGTGATTATGCCTGCTGACTGATGCCCTCTATTGTTGTACGTGATCCGGAGTACGATAACGACTGCGCATTCTATTATTAGTTTACGCTACTTACACTACTGGCCAAGTACGAGTTCGAGCGGAGCTAGAACTGGCTCCCTTACTTGTATTTAAGTTCATAGTAGTACGGACCAGGATCCCCATCTTGGTCTTCTTCAATACCACTTTCTACTCGTCTCCTGTGCTAAGGATCCAAGGGATCCTTAAGTGAACTAGCTCCGGCATATACCTCTGTGACCAAGAAGGGATCCCCGTGACCTCATCTCCATCTTCCCCAGCGAATGGTAGATCAGCCGACCGTATCTTATCCACCCGGAACTACGTGTCATCTCGTCTTTGAATATCTCAACTCCCGTACCGCCCGTCCCACGCACTGCTATTACATTGTCGACAACCTTCAGTGGGAATATATCCGCAAAGTCCCCAGACCGCCAGTCAACGTCCCCATCGCCGAAACCCTTTACACGTATAGGGACTCCACAGGCACGTATTGGCCTCATCCCGCAGTCTTTCCCGAGCACTTGGACAACCACAGGTACTACCCCCGAGGGAACCCACGTTACAACAGCGTCTAAGTCAGACGAACGTCCGTGGTAGACGTTACAGCGGGGCTCATTGGGTAGACTTTGCAATCTATTGCATTGGGCGCATCTGGTTTGAATTTGATTGTGTGATCCCATGGTTTTGAGAGAGGGAATCAATGGGATTCTTCTTTGCTGAAGATCTTCACATGTCATTTGTACTCCTCAGGGACAGCTTTCTTCTCCATATATTGTCGAGCCTCAATGGCCAGTTCTGTGGAGGTGGTAGCTCGGAGTCATGCCGCTTCTGGATCGCATTCTTGTCGTAGTTCTTCCTCAACTTGTTGTTTGTCAGGCATCCCTAATACCTTCTGGAGTACTAGTCATGTGATAATGGGATCTATATGTGGCTTGGTAGGGTTGATGGTGCAAAGCACAACAGGGTACTCAGCTTCGTTCAATGTGGCAGATGCCCATTGGATGTCAGGCTGGAACGTGGCCAGCCAGGGGTATCCGAGGATGATATCTTCTCCTCCTACATCAGTGATGAGGAACCTCATGTCTTTCTTGATGCCTTTGGTTTCTACTTCAAGATCCACACAGTGAGTTATCTTGCCTCCTTTGTTATGCGTGCCGTTGATATTCCAGATCTTTTGGTGACGGTCTAGTTCTTTGAGGCCTAGCCTCATTCTTCTTGCAAAATCCAGATGGATAAAGTTATTAGTGGCTCCGGAGTCCACTAAAGCTCATTTGTTGGCCATGGTGTAACTTGTGCACAATGAAACTGGGACATGCATAGATTGATAGCGTGTTATGAACACAGAGTTACACTGTAATGCCCTCACCCAGGCTGTTGGGTTCAGGCACTTTGAAAATCCTCCTGACTCATCAGGTCTCTCATCACCAGCACCTTCACCTCTTCATCCAGTGATCAGACTCCGTTTATCCAACTGGTAGCCCAGTCTTGCAGTGTATCAGTGGTGGCACGGGTGCCTTGGCTACTGCCATTATCGTTGTCGAATTGGATGAGTGGTTCTTCATTGACGCTTTGTACTTCTTCTATGAAGGCACCGTGTCCATGGCGTGGCTGCCAATTCTGGTTGTTGTGTGGGTGGCATGGCTGGAGGCAATTACATGAGATATGACCTGGTTTGTTACAGTTGTAACAGATGACGTCCTTAGCGTTAATGACTCCTCTGCCCTGTGGGTGTCCTCCTCCTCCTTGAGGGGTGTATGGCTGATGCATGTAATTGATTTCTTTGGATCCCGCAAGTCTGGCATGGACTCTACCTGGAGTGGTGTCCATGGCATCGGGATGGTTGTGGAACGACTGCCACCCTTGATGGGGCTGTTGCAGGCGATTGGGCACGTTGAAGGTCCTCAAAGACATGTTTCCTTGTTTCCCAGGTCCTCCAAGGGGTTTACACCCTCCAAGTCGGGTCTGGAGGTGCATCCACTTGCATTGTTGCTCAAGCACTGCTGCCTTCTATTGACTGTAAGTGTTAGGGTTATGGAAGTTGTAGGCATTCTTGTACAGCTCTACAGGGAGGCCACTGGTGAATTTATTGAGCACTAGGGAGTCATCAAATTGATACCCAGCTTCGCATACGGCCTTCTCAAATTTGGCCATGTAAGTGTCAATATCCTGTCCTTCCATGCAGAACCCTTTCTGGAGCTCCTGTTGGGCGCGTTCCTTCTCCAAAGTATTGGTGAAGGTGTTTCTGAATCCGAGTTCGACTGCTTGCCAGATCCAGTCGTTGTAGGGGCCATGTTTGGCTTTGTACCCCTTAACCCATTTGGTGGTTGACAAGACCCATTCATTGATGTGTTCCCCCTGTATGTAGGTGAGGAATATCAGCGCTTTGTGATAGGGGAGCATGAAGGCAGGGTTATCAAAGTTTGTCTCAATGAATAGTTCCCATTGGGTCAGGAACTGCTGGACTTTGGTGCAATCTCCAGTGAATACAAGGGGTTCCTTGCCCATAAACTTCTCAGGGCAACTTCTGATGGAAACATTTGGTCCCGTGAATAGGGGTCCTTTGTCATCATCTCCTCCACCTCCTCCTCCTCCACCTGCTGGAGGGTTGTTGTTACAGACGGACAATATGAGGTATGAAGTGAACGCTTACTATACGGTTGTGACTACGGTAGTAAGCAGAGATTAGTCACGGACTTCAGCATCAGTCAGCACGAGTAGTATTAGCATGTGATTGTTAGTATTACTCATTACTAGTACAGCGGTAGTAGGGTTCGAGCTACTTATGCCACACGATATTGGACTCACAGAGGAGCTTTAAAGCTACCTCTTTGCATGTATAAATAGTGGACTGAAAAGACCAAGATACGCCATCTTGGTCTTCTTCTAATACCACTCATCTCTCATCTACTTGTCGGGCCTTCGAGCTTCGAACCTTCGGATTTCCTTGACCTTCAAGTCTAAGGCCATCATCATTTCTTATCAACAAGCCTTCGTTGTTTTGGTCCTTGCTCTTAAGTCTTCTTGGATCGCCTTAGTCGTATTTCAAGGGGTCCTCAGGACTTACAAATCCTATTCCAAGAACTGCTAAGTCGTGAATGCCCCTGTCGAGTCCAAGTTGGACTAACACTGTGGTAGTGTAACAGTTGTTGCCAGGAGGTCCACCATGACTGATACGTGCAGGTTCCTCAAAGGTCAGGGGTT
The DNA here is from genome assembly GCA_021527035.1 of Lactarius vividus. Taxonomy (NCBI): domain Eukaryota; kingdom Fungi; phylum Basidiomycota; class Agaricomycetes; order Russulales; family Russulaceae; genus Lactarius; species Lactarius vividus. Next base: position 52,724 of record JAKELG010000232.1, on the reverse strand, counting down.
GCTCAGTGGTAGTGGTGGTCATGTTGGTGGGAATCAACTCAGCTAATAGTCCCAGCTGTTGCTCTTCTTCTTCTGCTTGGGCTTTGAGGATGCGAATGTCCTCAGGGTTACTTGCAAGTGATGGTGAGGGTGCTGGCGTCTTGGGTGTAGGGGATCAAACAGGTTCTTCGGTTTCACCATCGATGGGTCCCCACTGATCTCTGGTGGTAATACTGCTTTGAAGGATGTCGAGGCCTAGACTGGCAGTTGCGGGTCGTACTACTTGAAGTTTTCCGTGAAGTTCATCCCACTTGATTTCTGTCCAACAGAGGTTTTCAAAGTTGAACTCTATGGGGATTAAACTGGTGGTGTTGTTGCGATGGTTATAAGGGACTATGTAACCTGGGTCCCCTTTCTCTGTCTGCCAAAAGGCTGCTCCTAAGAATTTCTTCGGAACATTGCGTTCTCCTCTTCTGTCAATATGGTACGGTCTGAATGGTACCCAAAGGTCTCTGGTTGTAATCGTTGTGGAAGCCACGTTGAAGGATCTTGGTCTTAATGTAACGTCTACCACGGACGTTTGCCTGACTTAGGCACTGGAGTGACGTGGGTTCCCGCGAGGATAGTATCGGTGGTTCAAGGAGTCTTCAGGAAAGACGGCCAGATGCCTACAAAAGGTGCCAGTAGAGTCTTGGTAGGTATAGAGGGGAAAACCTAACGGGATGTCTGAGGGCAGGGCTTGAATGGCTCTGATGAATCTCCAATGAGGGTTGTTGAGGATGTAGAAGCACTTGAACGGTCAGGCGGTTTGGGAGTTGAGATATTCAAAGATGAGGTGACACATGGTATTCGGTGGATAAGTCACAGTTGGGCTGTCCACCATCCACGAGGAGTTGGAATGGGGAGAAGAGTCATGGGGATCCCCTTGGTCTTGAGGGATATGCCAGAGCTAGTTCACTAAGGAACACTTGGCCCTTGTATAGACGATATGATGGAAGTGGTATTTGAAGAAGACGAAGATGGGGATCCTGGCCTGTACTACTGTGAGCTTAAATACACATAAGGGAGCCAGTTCTAGCTCCGCTCAAACATGTAAGTAGCCAATAGCATAAGTAGAGCAAACCCTAGTACCACTGTCCTAGGGATCAGTCATCCATATCATGATATCGTACACGTACAACAATAGCGAGTCTCAGTCAGCATAGTAAGACACATCACGTACAACAACAGGGTCATCAGTCAGCCAAACACGAGGCAGTTAGATACGAAGTCCATGACTCATTACTACTGACACATCAGGTCATCACGAACATGTCAGAGTTCACAACCAGGCTGGGCAGTCCAAGAACGAAATGTAACACATACAAGGGAGTCAGTGCAATGCCAAGGTACCAAACAAAAATTGACAACATGGCACATAGAGGAGTCTGAGAGCCTGAGCCTGAGAGGAACTTGAATGGCAGAAGAGTAAGACATGGTGCTCAAGGATGGATGGCTCAGAGACAAGGGTAAGAGAGAAAGTTGGAAAAAAAAACTCACTGAAGCCTGGATATAAGTAGGTTTCCCCATGCTCATTGATGCCCTTGTGCTGAGCCAGCAAAAGTGAACACTGGCACAAGCATGGGTGGTGATGCCAAGTGGTGCCATCAGAGCCACACTTGCCACATGGTGTCATGAACCTAGAAACTCATTCATGACTCAGGTGTTGAAGACCAATCCAGACTGGCCCAGTCTTATGTAATTACCTTCCTTAAAAGGAAATCTGGAAGCGGAGTTCAAATTTCATACTCTGACAATCATGTGACTACCCTCTGTTCATCCACCATGTGATGCATGCATGTGCAAGAGCCCTCCCTGAAGACTATGGAACAGTTATTGCCATTAGTCAAGATCTACCCCACAATTTGGAGCAAGTCATACCATTTCTGAGGAATTATCCCATTGGCCAATGAAGAAGACACATTGCCATCATGTCATTGACTATGGGGCAGTCATGCCACTTTCACAGATTTATCCTATTGGACTGTGGAGCAGTCACACCACTATTGTGTCATATCACACAAGAATTGCGCCATTGACTGTGGAAGAGTCATACCACCCTATGCTTTATTCTGATTGGACTGCAGATCTATCATACAATCCCTTTACTTATTGCAATTGGACACTATTATTAGATGTCTCTTGGATGTTCCCTGCACAGTTTCTGCAGTATTCTGCAGTATTCCACAGCACCTGTGGAATGGCCCTAAGCCTGCCCTAAACCTATGCATAGACCATGTCCTTAGGTATATAAGGCCTGCAAATATCACTGAACAGTCCTCAGACTGTCCACTTGTATCACTCTAGACTCAAGTCTGACTACTCTCCTACCTGCCTCTCACCTCCTGTGCCCCTTCAGTTGTTGGACAAAGCCCCTTCGACAAGCACCACTACCCCTCAGCTGAGTGCTGAGTTCTGTCAACCATGCCCCTTCAGTGAGTTGGCACTACCCTTCTTACAAGTGCCACTATCCCTTGGCTGAGTGCCAAGTTCTGTTGGTCAAGCAAGCAGCCTTCCCTGTTGATAAGTGACCTGTGCGCACTTAGCGGCTCTATGGACACACAGATAACAGACTGCTTTAGATTAGATATACAGAACTTATGTAGATTAGATGTATGATCATCACAATCTTGGACCTTTAAATTATCTATGACATCACTGTACAATGACATCATATGGACTCCTCTGGACTTGTTATTGTACTACACTTTTGGACTTTCCTTTTGTTATATCTTTATTGTGATGTCACTATGATATCATCCTTGTTCTGGATTCTCTATTGTACTTATTGTCTAAGTACTTTCCTTTGTTCTGACCCACTCATTGTTCTGGGTCTTATTGTACTCTGTCTATTGTATAACGCTCTTATTGTACAAGTGTGTCATTGTCTCTAGACTGTATAAATAGTGTACCATGTACGCCCTGATAACCCCAGTTCTCACTCTGTGCTATCAGACATCTCTAAGCTTACATTGCAAGATCTCTGCTTCCCTGTGCCTCACATATTTCATCACAGTACCTCTTGATTCACTGTGAGTATGCGTCTTCACCTATGCTGTTCATCATACCCTGTCAATATCACCCTCCCATTATCACCCCCAGTCTCCCCTTTCCCATCAAGTCAGACACTGTAGTACTGTTGAGTGACAGTGAGTCTTCACACATGGTAGCCTGTGTGTTGTATGCTGCTACATTGGGCAGGTAGTCTTGCAGGTGCAAGCAAGCTGCTCCCCTGGGTGGCGAACTGTTTCTGTCATGAACCAAGAAACTCATTCATGACTCAGGCATTCAAGACCATTCCAGACCAGCCCGGTCTTACATAATCACCTTCCTTATTAGGAAATCTGGAAGCGGAGTTCGAATTTCATACTCCGATGATCATGTGATCAATCACGTAATCACCCTCTGTTTATCCACCACGTGATGCACCACATGCAGAGCACCCCCTAAGGACTATGGAAGAGTCATTTGCCATTAGTCAAGATCCACCCCACAATTTGGAGCAAATTGTACCATATCCGAGGAATTATCCCATTGGTTGATAGAGAAGACACATCGCCAACATGTCATCGACTGCAGCGCAGTCATGCCACTTTCATGGATTTATCCTATTGGACTGCGGAGCAGTCACATCATTATTGCATCATATCACGCCATTGACTGCAGAAGAGTCGTACCACCTTATGCTTTATTCTGATTGGACTGTGGATCTATCATACAATCCCATTACTTATTGCAATTGGACGCTATTATTAGAAGTACTCGGATATTCCCTGCACAGTTTCTGCAGCACCAGTGGAAAGGCCCTAAGCCTGCCCTAAACACCTATGCACAGACCATGTCCCTAGGTATATAAGGCCTGCAAATTCCATGGATCAGTCCTCAGACTGTCCACTTTGTACACCTCACAAAGTCTGACTACTCTCCTGCCTGCCTCTCACCTTCTGTGCCCCTTCAGTCATTGGATGAAGCCCCTTTGACAAGCGCCACTACCCCTCAGCTGAGCACTGAGTTCTGTCTTCAGTGCCCCTTCAGTGAGTTGGCACTACCCTTCTCACAAGCGCCACTATCCCTTGGCTGAGTGCCAAGTTCTGTTGGTCAAGCAAGCAGCCTTCCCCATCATCCTTCCATCCCTTGTCCTTGGACACTATCACCCCTGGCTCTTCCAACCCCCTTGTCAGACTGAACGTATTTGTCGAGTGGCAGTACATTCTTCACAGTTTCTGTGATGAGCTGGGTTGGCTCTGCTCTGCATGTTGGGACACTGCCCAAAGAACCCAAGCTGCCATGGGTTCAGAGAGGCTTGAAGCTGCACTGCTGGTTGTGCAGACCTTTGTGGGGCTCATAACTTCATAGAGGGCTTCAGTATAATCAGGGACATGACACTCTAAAGTTTCTAAGGGCATGAGAGGGTGCAGCACTCAGGAGAACAACAGGAACAACAGGAACTGGTTGCTACAGAGGTCCAAGCCCCAAGAGAAAGGGAACTGAATTAACTGGGTTAAGGAAGTAGATACAGGGAGTATTTATACATAAAGGGCAGGATATGGATCTGAACGTGGAGTGAAGTTCAGGGTGCAACCAAGCAAGGTCACAGTTTGAAACCAAGAGAGAAGGAAAGGCCTGAAATTGGCCAAAGTGCAGGAAAGCTGGGTTGCTGGGTGTAGGAAACCAGAGTCAGAGCCAGCCACTGGCCAAACCTGTCCTGGATCTGACCCATCCTCTCCACCCTTTCTAATTCAAACCAGCTCAGACTGTATATTCCTTTGCCTATACACACTCAATTTACACTTTTCCCTAGCCATTGCCCATAGCCTTGCCCTTAGCACATTGCTGCCAATGTGCCACATCCTAGCTGCCAACCTCGAGTGTCAATCATTATGATCCTCTTGTGTCAACAGCCTTGCAACTCTCTGTTGATTCTCATGCCTGAGGAAATGACTTCCTTCTATTCCCTCTACTACACTGCCGCAATTGAAGCCACAATCTACGCTGACCTCTGGATCCAAGTACAGAATGGAGTCAGCGATGACAATGCACCAAGACCCAACCTCCATGAAATACTCCATCCCCCATGCTTTGAACCACACTTGCCGCCTCCCACGTATGACCACAACTCCCCCACATCAGACAACATCATCCTTCCATTCACTGAACAAGACCCAGCAACATCCCAACAAGAATGACCATGGTACCCACAAGGCCACCCCAGACAAGACTGGTACTTCAACCACCCAAGAATGAAATGCGCTTATCCATTCTTAGTCTCCATTGATGGAGTCCTCATGTAACACTACCACGATGTTAGTCCGACTTGGACTCGTATAAGGGCGTTCACGACTTAGCAGATCGAGAAGACTGTTTCAACGTCTCCGTAACACCGTAGAAAACAACTAAGGCGATCCACAATACTCTTCCGAGTAATACTAAGGCAACTCCGAGTTGTCAACTTGAGAGTGCCAGTGTCCTAGACACGAAGGTCAGGGTAGTGAAAGTAGAAGGCAAGAGGCACGAAGGCCCAAAGAGAAGTCGAGTCTTAAAGGTGAGTGGTATTTCGAAGAAGACCAAGATGCGTGTCTTGGTCTTCGCGTCCCACTATTTATACATATTGTAGAGGCAGCTTTAAAGCTCCTCTTGTAGGTAATGTCCTCTAGCGTAAGTAGCTCGAACCCTACTACCGCTATCCTAGGAATGAGTAATACTAGTTATCACATGCCAGTATTCCTCCTGCTGACTGATCCGTAAAGTCCATGACTAATATCTACTTACTACCATAGTCATAACCGTGTTGTTGTGAACCAAGAAACTTGTTCACGACTCAGGCATTCAAGACTGTTCCAGACCGGCCCAGTCTTATGTAATCACCTTCCTAATTGGGAAATCTGGAAGCGGAGTTCGAATTTCATACTCCGATGATCACGTGATTGATCACGTAATCAAGCCTCTGTTTATCCACCACGTGACGCATCACGTGCAGAGCACCCCCCTGAGGACTATGGAAGAGTCATTCCCATTTGTCAAGATCCACCCCACGATTTGGAGCAAATCGTACCATATCTGAGGAATTATCCCATTGGCTGATAGAGAAGACACATCGCCAACACGTCACTGACTGCGGCGCAGTCGTGCCACTGTCACGGATTTATCCTATTGGACTGCAGAGCAGTCACATCATTATCGCGTCATATCGACTGCGGATTGCGTCATATCGCACCATCGACTGCGGAAGAGTCGTACCACCCTATGCTTTATTCTGATTGGACTGCGGATCTATCGTACGATCCCGTTACTTATTGCGATTGGACGCTATTATTAGAAGTACTCGGATATTCCCTGTGCAGTTTCCACAGCACCCGTGGAAAGGCCCTAAGTGTTATGATTTTCCTTCTTGTTCCCTTGGACGCTTCCATTCCTTGCTTCTCATTCCTACACCCCACCTTGTTACACCCATAACTCCTCACGCGCCCAGCCATTCCTGATGATCTTTTCGCCGCACGATACGTCTTTACGCCTCCTTCCTTGTATATCAAAGTTCACGGCGCTCCGGGCTCAGCTGCCTCGCACATGACCCCGCGCAATCACCATGTTTCCCATTGTAGTTACACCTTTGTTCTGTTTCCACTCAGAACCCTGATATCGCGCCATATGTTTGTTGTGTACAAACATCCTGTACTAGTATATAAGTCGCACGCTACCTAGCTTGTACAGTAGACTTGACTTCTTGTGTAATACCACATCGTTGTCAATCCACAAACGACTTATACGCTCGCTGTTTCGCTTGAGCACGACTTTGGTTCGCCTTTTCGCTAGAACCCCAGAACTCTCGATTACCACCCGCGTGTCTGAGGAGACCGTGTGGTGCTTATTCATCATTGAACTTGGTCTTAACCGACTAACTCGCGTCCCGTTACCTTGGCTTGAACAACTTAGTGACGTGCACGTCGCACATAACGTTCCTGTGGTAACATTACATTAAGTCAAGTCTTGCAACCCTGGCGACTAGTAGGAGTTGCACGAAATTTCAGCAGCAGTACATCGATCGGTACACCGCCGACGAACTCTCCAGCCACGAAAAGGGTGCAGTAATCTGGGAAGAAATTCATAACCAAGAGGGATACTTCATCTTTGACGTCAAGAACCAAGAATACCACCAAGTTCACTACCTTGACGACCTTCGCCTTTGGGCTTACATCGACTACGACCCAAAACACGGACGGTGGTATGCTTACAAACCTGTCCCTCCACAATTCGGCGCAGGACCCCTCGGGTCAACCAACATCACAGGAATTAACATCGACCCAGACGAGTCAACCACCCTCACTCCCATACAGCCAGCGATGGCCACCAACACTCAGGTCGCCACCAGCCTTACTACCGTGGGAGCCTCCAGCTCAGGCGGTGGAGGAGCACATGCTACAGGAGGTCGATCGGCTGCTCAGACGGGCGGAACGACTCATAGCTCTAGTACCCAGCCAACGACGGGGTCGAGCGGTGGCCCAACTGCTGGACCTAGTGGAGGCATACATGGTAGCGGTGGAGGCCCACCGGGCGGTGGTGCCCCTGGTGGCGGCGGAGGTGGTCCGGGTGGCGGAGCCCCCGGTGGAGGAGCCCCTGGAGGGGGTGCGCTCCCCGTGGGCCCAGCCGGGGCAATACCTGCACCGGGAGGGGGCAAACTTGGGGGCAACCCACCACCCATCTTTGATGGAAATCGAGAGGAGAGTCGAAACTTTCTTCGATCCTTTTGAATTTATCGAGGAATGAACCCAACCACAGACCAGCTCACGGTACCCTATTCGCGAGCCATGACTTTCCTCTCCTATATGAGGGGACATTTGGTGGATGATTGGGTAGACGAGCAAACCGTGTGGCTAGACACCCAGATAGCAGGAGGAGTACTGCACAACGAAGAAAACTTGTGGAACACGGTCCTTGACCGGTTCACGAACGCCTACACCGACACCACCGAACGAACCAGAGCGCGCCAAGACATTGATAAGTTGAAAATGATTGGCGAAGACATCGACACGTACATCGCAAAATTTCAAAACCTCACGACAAAAGCCGGCTATAATCCAGATGAAGCCAACGTTATCGAAAAATTCCAAGCGGGACTCCCTGACAACCTCGTGATCAATGCCATACGCTTCCAACATCCAGTTACATGGGATCAATGGAAAGCGGCAGCGCGACTTCAGCAAGCAGAGTACCTTATGCTGAAGCCCCGTCTCACACGTAATCGGCAAAACGAAAAACGAGGAGGTCACACCCGAGACCAGTGGGTCCAAGCCCTTAACAAGGCGCGTGACCCAAACGCCATGGATATTAGCTGCACTAGAGCCCGTGCCACCCTCACAGACGCTGAGAAGCAAAGGATGGTCGCGGAGGGGAGATGTTTCCAATGTGGAGAAAAGGGTCATGTGTCGCGTAATTGCCCACAAAAAGGCACTCGCGCTGCTCAGACCACAAGCGATGGAGGAGCACCTCCTCCCATCCCCACTACCCCTGCAGTATCGCCTCCCCCCCTCGTTACTCGAGTCGCCATATCAGCAAACTGCGTACTGTCGAATGATGAAGCGGCTGACGCTCAGATCGCAGTGCTGGCCGCTCAACCAAAAGAAGTGCGGGACCTCTTGGTGGAGAAGCTTTTTGGAGGAAAGGATTTTCCGAACGCCTAAACCCATCGGCCTGGGCAAAGGCGCTACACGTGTATTATAGCAGATATCGATCCATGCGAATTCCAGTTCTTTTCAAATCTGCAAACGCGACGGCCGAACGACAGGTCTTATTGGACTCTGGAGCAACCGACAACTTTATTTGTGCGGAACTGCTCAAACGAACGCATCTCGGAACCCGACCAGTCTCCGCTCCTATCACCATATGGAATGTTGACGGGACTTACAACCGAGACGGCGCAATAACCCAGTACACCGATTTGGCAGTGTGGACTGGTGAGCGCACGAAGACACTTCGTTTCCTGGTAACCAACCTAGGAAAGGACGAGGTGATCCTGGGCTACCCCTGGTTCTCAGCCTTCGAGCCTGAGATAGAGTGGAGAAACGCCACACTGAATGAAAACTTCCAACCGGTCGTAATCTCCAGCCTGAACCTTCAGAACGACGCCATGCCATTGGAGGCCGCTATCAGAGCTCTGCAGGCATATGAGCTCGATGAGGAGGCGTGGGAGCAGGTTGTGAACGAAGAATCGGAGCTGAATATCACCTTCCTGCGAAAGACGACCACCGCATCGGAACTTGCCCAGCAGGAAGCGGCAAAGAAGCAGATCCGAACATTTGAGGAAATGGTTCCTCCAGAATACTGGTCACACCGTAAAGTGTTCAGTGAAGAAGTGTCACATCGATTCCCTCCGTCCCATGTATGGGACCACGCCATCGAATTACTCCCCGACGCGCCCACCACACTCGATTGCAAGGTGTATCCCCTTACTGCAAACGAAGGAGAGGCACTCATGGCCTTCCTGAACGAACAACTCGAAAAGGGGTATATTCGCCCTTCAAAATCCGCCTACGCGTCACCATTCTTCTTCATCAAAAAGAAAGACGGGAAACTACGCCCAGTACAGGACTATCGACGTCTCAACGAACTCACCGTAAAAAATCACTACCCCCTCCCCCTCATCCCCGAACTTGTCAATCGCATCTGAACTGCGCGATTGTACTCCAAGCTAGACATTCGATGGGGGTACAATAATGTCCGCATTCAGGAGGGAGACGAGTGGAAAGCGGTGTTTAAAACCAATCAAGGACTATTCAAACCGCGCGTTATGTTCTTCAGCCTTACAAATTCCCCCTCCACCTTCCAAACAATGATGGACACTATATTCTGCGACCTCATCCTGACAAACGAAGTCGTTGTATATATGGATGACATCCTCGTTGCCACCGCAGATGACAAATGCCATCATCGGGAGGTCCTCCACGAAGTGCTACGACTTTGTGAAAAACACGATCTCTATGTAAAACCGGAGAAGTGCGAGTTCGAAGTCTATGAAACGGAGTACTTAGGCCTCATCATTGGCCACGGGCGGTTACGGATGGACCCCGTTAAAGTTCAAGGGATCTGAGAATGGCAACCCCCGAAAAGCCTCAAGGAGGTTCGCGCGTTCTTAGGATTCTGCAACTTCTACCGAAGATTCATACGAGGGTTCTCCCAACTTGCCCGACCCCTTCACGATCTAACAAAGAAGGAGACCCAATGGCACTGGGGTGACATGCAGCAGAACGCCTTCGAAGATATCAAAAGGTGCATATGCGAAGAACCAGTACTCCTATTCCTGGACCTTACCAAGCCATTCGAGCTGGAGGTTGATGCATCAAATGTCGCGGTCGGAGCAGTGCTGAACCAACTAGGCACCGACAAAAAGTTCCACCCTGTAGCATTCCACTCCGAGTCATTTACAGAGACAGAACGAAATTATGACATCTACAACCGGGAGTTACTAGCCGTGGTTAAAGCACTACGAGCATGGAGAACATACCTCATGGGATCCCCTCATAAAGTCATTATCCACACCGACCACGCAAACCTCCAATACTGGAAAGAACCCCGAAAGATCAACCGAAGAATCGCATGTGAGTTCCTAGAGTTGTCAGAGTACGATTTTATTCTGAGACACGTAGCCGGAACGAAGAATGCGCGCGCAGACGCCCTGTCCAGGCGGTCGGACTACGAATCCGGCGAAGGGGACAACACCAACGTCATCGTCCTACCAGCGGAGAGGTTCATCCGAGCCACCCAAATGTCAATATGTGATATGGATATTTGGTCCCGGGTGGCTCAGAACGCCAGTAAGGAAGAAGTGGCACGATGGGCCGAACACCACAACCTCAAACAGCACGATGGGCTGTGGTGGAAAGAAGACGCGTTAGTCGTTGTCGGGGACAACGATCTTAAGCGGGGGGTAATTGCTCTTTTTCACGACTCTCCAAGCATGGGCCACCCTGGAATTGCCAACACACGCGAACTAGTACGATGCGATTATTGGTGGCCCACTATACGAGAAGACGTTGAAGAGTATGTCAAAGGATGTGCCATATGTCAGGCCAATAAGATCAACCCCCACCGACAAAAACCCCACTTATTCCCCATATCCACCGACCCGGAGGCAGAGCCATTTGAAGTTATTGCCATGGACTTCATTACCAAACTACCCCCGTCACAAGGATTCGACTCCATCCTTACGATCACCGACCATGACTGTTCGAAAGCCACGATCTTCATACCTTGTCACGAAACTATCACCGCCGAAGGAGTAGCTCGACTATACCTCCAACACGTCTACCCACACTATGGGATACCACGCAAGCTCATCACTGATCGAGACCCACGATTCACATCCGCATTCATGAGAGGGTTGTGCAGCACGCTTGGAATACGACAAAACATCTCTACCGCATATCACCCCCAAACAGACAGCCAATCGGAACGCACCAACCAATGGCTGGAACAATATCTGCGCCATTGGAGCAACGTGCAACAGGATAATTGGGCGGAAGCACTCCCAGTGGCACAGTTTGCGCACAATTCTTGGCCAAATGCTACAACGAAGCACTCCCCATTCTCACTCATTATGGGATGGGAACCACGAACTAATTGGGTTTCGAAACCCACCCCCACACCGTCGGTTGACCAATGCCTAGACGAAATGACCACGAGGCGACAACACGCGCAAGATTGCATCAAGCACACGCAAGGACTCATGGCGAAGAGGGGAAGAAGTCGATTTATCCCCTACGCCCAAGGAGCTCAGGTCTGGCTAGAAGGGACGAACTTGAAAACCTTCTACCCCACCGCGAAGCTAGCCCCCAAACATCATGGTCCCTTCCGAATCAAGAAGGTCTTATCAGCGGTGATGTAACGTCTACCACGGATGTTCGTCTGACTTAGACGCTGTTGTGACGTGGGTTCCCTCAGGGGTAGAATCTGTGGTTGTCCTGGGACTCGGGAAAGACTGCGGGATGTGGCCAATACGTGCCTGTGGAATCTCTGTAGGTGTATAGCGGCTCCTCGACGGGAACGTTGGGAGGTGGACTAGAGACTTTGCGAATGTATTCCCACTCGAGGTTGTCGACGATGTAGTAGCAGTGGGTTGGATGAGCAGTACGCGAGTTGAGGTATTCGAATATGAGATGACACGTGGTACCGGATGGATAAGTCACGGTCGGCTGATCTACCATTCGCTAAGGAAGATGGAGATAAGGTCACGGGGATCCCTCTTGGTCTCAAGGGATATGCCGGAGCTAGTTCACTTAGGGACACTGCGAATCCCTAGCACAGAGTACGAGTAGAGAGAGTGGTATTGGAAGAAGACCAAGATGGGGATCCTGGTCCGCAGTACTATGAACTTAAATACAAGTAAGGGAACTAGTTCCAGCTCCGCTCGAACTCGTAGGTAGCCAATAGCGTAAGTAGCGTACTCTAATAATAGAATGCGCAGTCACCGTCGTAATCCGAAACATGTACAACAATAGAGCATCAGTCAGCAAGCCTAATCACGATCACGTACAACAATAGAGGGTCATCAGTCAGCATAACACGAGGCGGTGAGGTCCTAAGTCCATGACGTATTACTGCTAACGTGCCGAGTCATCACGAACACGTCAGAGTTCACAACCGGTCCGGGCAGTCCGAGACGAAACGTAACAGGTGACGTACGAGCTGGAGCTACCAACCACGTGGAAGATACACCCGGTATTCCATGCGAACCTCCTCACGCCATATAAGGAAACGGAGCTACATGGGGAAAACTTCCCACGTCCTCCCCCCGACCTCGTGGATGGAGAAGAAGAATTCGAAGTGGAGCAAATTATGGGGTCGCGACTCCACAGGCGCGGGCGCAAACTACAGTTCCTAGTCAAGTGGAAGGGTTTTCCCATGAGCAATAGCTCTTGGGAACCAGCTGACCACGTCAAACACACGCCAGACGTAATCGCCGACTTCTATCACCGACACCCAACGGCCAATGGAGCGGGGAGAAAACTATAAGAAGACAGGGAGCAAAGAACGATTCCCATACCCCTGCCTATCATGACGACTCCTATCCCCTACGATACTGTCCCCGCAACTGACTGACCCCGTCCCCCATCCGCCCTCATCCTTGAAAGGCTAGTTGTCCCTTCACAGTTGGAAGGAATCCCTACCCCCTTCGTGTCTCGAACCCCTTACTCGGTTGTCCCTTCACGACCTCCGACCCCCGTCCTTGCCATTGCCCTCAACATCTCTCCTACCAGTCCCACGCCCCCGCCTTCTTCCCCACCACCACTGGAACCCACAGTAGCCCTGCTCCTCGAAGCGCCCCCAGGCATCACACCAGTTGTCCCTATGTCGCAACTGGCCTCCAATCTCCCGCATCCCTATTCCCTGACGCCCGCCATACCCCCACAGCGACTTCGGCCCGACCCTCGGCTCGCATCGTTAGATGACGACGAGGAGCCAGTCGACAAGGGGGAGGACGAGGAATCGGATGACCCTGGTCTACCATTCTTCCTCAACACCTCTGATACCCCATTCTTTTTCCCGCTGATGATACCTCTGGAAGACGATGTCACGAAAGTTCAGGTGAAGTATATTTACTATCGCCGGGACTACCGAGAGATCGTCGGCACTCTAGGCTGAGGGAAGCCTTGTTACTGCCAAGAGGTCTACTTATTGACACCACGCCCCACCGCTATGCACCCCGCCATCTCACCTCACCAACTCGCTGTCTTTAGCCCACAAGACCCTTGAGCTGTTACTATCAATGAGGTGCTCGGTGAACTCAAAAACCCCCGCCTCTCAGCGGAGGTTGCGAGGCTGCGGCAGTGCCTAGGAGATAAAATTGCTCTAGACGCGCGACGGGCGGACTTGCGCCGCCTGGAACAGGAGGCCACGAGGGACCAGTTTCACTTAGACGCTAAGTTGCAGGGCATCACGAAGCGTATGCAGTACGCAGGCGCCATCCCCCTCATCACGGACAAGTTCGTCGAGCTCACCACACAACCCATACGCCCTCGCCATTACTTTCCTGAGCTCCCACTCGTACCATGCCCTGGAGGACCTGTCGAGATGCCGCGCTTAGTAGACGGGCCTAGCCAAACGCAGAAGAGGCGCAAGTGTTATTTGTGCAAGAAGCGTGGGCATAAGATGAGCGAATGCCCTAATAGGCTGCCAACCGGCGTTTGCGTATGGTGCGCCAGCCGCGCTCACGCCTCTGAGAACTGCCTCATCCACCGCCTCGCGCCTATCACCCCCGCATTCGAAGAACCCTCTGAGCGCCCCCGTTGGTGCGGGAAGTGCTTAAGGTTCAATGCTCGGCACGATGAGATCGAGTGCCCCCAGTACGAAGCATGTAGAAGGTGTGGGGAACGCGGGAGGTATTTGTTCCTCCGCCATCATGTCTGCCCAGTAGACGATCGAGATGATGAAACTAATGACCCCAGCGCTGATGTATACGACTACGTCGGCAGTGACTGAAGTCGTGGCGACTTCAGGCCTAACAGGGGGGTAATGTTATGATTTTCCTTCTTGTTCCCTTGGATGCTTCCGTTCCTTGCTTCTCATTCCTACACCCCACCTTGTTACGCCCATAACTCCTCACGCGCCCAGCCATTCCTGATGATCTTTTCGCCGCACGATACGTCTTTACGCCTCCTTCCTTGAATATCAAAGTTCACGGCGCTCCGGGCTCAGCTGCCTCGCACATGACCCCGCGCAATCACCATGTTTCCCATTGTAGTTACGCCTTTGTTCTGTTTCCACTCAGAACCCTGATATCGCGCCATATGTTTGTTGTGTACAAACATCCTGTACTAGTATATAAGTCGCACGCTACCTAGCTTGTACGGTAGACTTGACTTCTTGTGTAATACCACATTGTTGTCAATCCACGAACGACTTATACGCTCGCTGTTTCACTTGAGCACGACTTTGGTTCGCCTTTTCGCTTGAACCCCAGAACTCTCGATTACCACCCGCATGTCTGAGGAGACTGTGTGGTGCTTATTCATCATTGAACTTGGTCTTAACCAACTAACTCGCGTCCCGTTACCTTGGCTTGAACGACTTAGTGACGTGCACGTCGCACATAACGTTCCTGTGGTAACGTTACACTAAGCCTGCCCTAAACACCTATGCACAGACCATGTCCCTAGGTATATAAGGCCTGCGAATTCCATGGATCAGTCCTCAGACTGTCCACTTTGAGTACTCCTGTACTCCTTTGTACTCCTCTCAAAGTCTGACAACTCTCCTGCCTGCCTCTCACCTCCTGTGCCCCTTCAGTTATTGGACGAAGCCCCTTTAACAAGCGCCACTACCCCTCAGCTGAGCGCTGAGTTCTGTCAACAGTGCCCCTTCAGTGAGTGGACGTAGCCCCTCTCACAAGCGCCACTATCCCTTGGCTGAGCGCCAAGTTCTGTTGGTCAAGCAAGCAGCCCTTCCCCCAGTCCTATTCTCCCTACTGTTATCCGACACTTCGCCCCTGGCTCTACCAACCCCCTTGTCAGACTGAACGTATTTGTCAAGTGGCAGTACGTTCTTCACATGTGTAGTAAGCGTCCATCTGCATCTTCCCTTTGTATCGTAACATCACCCCCTTTTCAGGTACGGCGCCCACGCCGTCTGCAGTCCCCGGTTCCTCCCATCCATCCAGCCTGCGTCTCCTCCACCCAATCCAACGTGTTGGCCATCTCCAGCCAGAACTTGCTGCGGGCAAGCTCCCCCTTGACGTTCCCCAATGCGGCGGCGAGTTGATGAAGCCGTTGCTCCATCCTCTCTGCCTCGTATGCATAAGCCCAGTACTGATGTACCTCAGCCTTGAGGCTTACATTGTGCAGCTCCTCAAGGGCGCGGTCAAAGCGAGGGCGGTCGTGGTAACCGCTGGCGAATACGATGAGGTCTTCCTGGGGATAGTGGGGCTTACCTCGGGCCCGAACCTGCGGTTCCGCGTACAGTGGCTTGGAGTACACCTTCTCGCTGTCCTCCACCAGCCCCAGCACCAGGGGGTCCACGTTCATGATGAGTTGGATGTACGCGGCTTGACAAGTGCGCCCCTGCCCATCGGTGATCGGGTAGTGGACGAAGTCCTCCCCACGGTTGTACTTGTAGCCATGAGGCGGGGGTCCTAGTGTGCAGTGTCGGAGTTGGAGAGTGGGGAAGAGGGGAGGAGCATCGACTCGGACTCCTCCTTGGTACAGCGGTCGCCTGGTGGTGTCGCAGGCGTAGGGGGTCTTGTTAGGGTTGTCAGTGTCAGTGGCAGTGACGATGAGCGGGTGCTCATCTGGGTAATAGTCGTGGAGGCTCCCTCTCACCTGTTCCAGTATCGTCTCATCCGCTCCACAGCTCCAGCCTTCCTCTGCGCCATCATCTCCGACCGCCGTTTGGTCGCCCTCTGAATTTGCTCTCTCCTCCACGCTTCCGCTACTTGCCTCCACTGCTGCTCCCGCTTCCAATCTTGCCATCGTAACGTCGCCTGCGACGGGCTCTTCAGTCCACTGCTCCACTTGGACTGGGAGAGGTCGAGGTGAGGACACCTCACTGTCGCAGAGAGCTGCGCAAAGCCGATCGACTTCGGGCATCGTGAGTGGGACGGTGTTGAGCCGTTGGCCTTCCTCGGTGACCAGCCACCAGCTGGCTGGGTTGCTGGTGTCGGGAGTGTATTCGGCAGGGACGAGGCTTTGGAGGGCGTCGACGAGCTCTTGGTGGGTGATGGGGCTCGTGTTTGAGGCAACGCGAGCGATGGCATCAGCGGCAGTGGGAATGGACATGGTTGTGAGAAGGGATGTGAGGAAGCCAGAATGAGAATGGTGAGAGGATGATGGGGGGTGTAACGACGCTTTTCGAGCTTTTAAGTCTCTTGACGATTGGGGATTCAATGAATGATACTCAGCTATAGCCTCATCGGCGAATACGTCATCCTTGTTGACCCACTGATTTTCCGAGTGGGGGTAGCCTTTCCATTTGATCAAGTATTGCAAATGCCGGTGGTCTAGAACTTTCTCGACTTCGTATTCTTCTTCTCCTTCTACCAAATCTGGCGGTGGGCGCTGGAAATTTTCTCCGTGCATTGGCATTTCGTGATAAGGCGTGAGAAGATCGATGTGGAATACGGGGTGTATACTCCACTGTGTGGGAAGTTCCAACTGGTAGTTGACCGGCGACAGGATCCGTGTGATTTTGAAAGGCCCATGTCTTCGAGCTGCCAGTTTGGGTGTCGGTTGATTGGTCCTCAAATGTCGTCCTTCCAGCCATATGTAATCCCCTACTTGAAATTTGGGGGTGTCACAGTGTTTGATCCACATGGATTGTGCCTTCTTGATAAGATCATGGGCTTCTCTCTGGGCTTCTCGGAACTGTTCGAGCCTCGTGGTGATCTGTGGGATGGGGGACAGCTTATCGAGCCAATCAGCGCGTGGGTCATACCCCATGAGGAGTGAGAACGGGGACTTCCTTGTTGTTTCATGGGGCCAGTTGTTGTGCGCGAATTCTGCTATCGGTAGAAAGGACGCCCAGTTATCTTGACGCTCGTTGGCCCAGAATTGGAGATATTGTTCCAGCCATTGATTGGTTCTTTCCGACTGCCCGTCAGTTCAGGGGTGGTATGCTGTGGAAATGTTCTGCTGTATTCCAAGGATTCAACACAGTTCTCAGGTAAATTTTGATGCAAAGCGGGGGTCTCGATCGCTGATGATCTTGGATGGTAGTCTGAACCGTTTGAAGATGTGAGCAGCGTAGAGTCCAGCGGTTTCTTCTGCTGTGATCTCTTCGTTACAGGGAATGAACACTGAGGCTTTACTGCAGTCGTGATCTGTTACGGTCAGTATGGTATCGTATCCCTTTGACATTGGAAGCTTTGTGATGAAGTCGAGGGCAATGGTTTCAAAGGGAAGAGCGTTCTCTTTGGGTGTAATAGGTACCAGAGGGGCCTTTGTGGGTCGTGTGTTGACCTTGTGTCTTTGACAGTCGGCGCAGCCTTGTACGTAGCTCCGGACGTCCATCTTCAGCTTGGGCCACCAGTATCTTCATTCTACCAGTCTCACAGTTCGTGCAATTCCGGGATGACCATGTACCGGTGGGTCGTGGTGTGCCGCGATGAGTTTGCGCTTCTCGTCTAGTGACCCAGTAATTACGTACTTTCCCTGTCAATACCACGCTCCTTTGACGAACTTCAGCTGGTGTGGATCCACCCAGTAGCATAGTTTTATCTCCATCTGAGGGGGGTCTTGCATTGTCTGTACCGTAGTTGTTCTTGTGAATATGTCTTCAGGTAGTACGATTACATTTTCGTTGTCCTTTTCTCCCTGATCGTAGTCTGGTCGGCAAGATAGCGCGTCAGCTCGGCCGTTCTTTTTGCCTGGGATGTGGTGAATTTCGAAATTGTATTCCATTAGTTCGAGTACTTCCCTTGCAACCCTTCGGCTTATCTTCTGCGGGAGTTTCCAATACTGAAGGTTCATATGATCGGAGTATATTTTGATCTTGTGTGGTGATCCCGCTAGTAATGGTCTCCAGTGTCGAAGTGCTTTAACGATTGCCAGGAGTTCCAGGTCGTATATGTCGTAGTTTCGTTCGGCTTCACTGAGTGTGGCGGAGTAGTAGCTAATTGGGTGTCGCCTGCCGTCTTCCTTTTTCTGAAGTAGTACCGCTCCTGTCACGAATCCTGACACGTCCACTTCAAGTTCAAATGGTTCGTCTAGTTTCGGATGAGCAAGAACCGGTTCTTCCGTGACCAAGGCTTTGAGTTTCTGGAACACGTTGTTTTCTTCGTCCGTCCATCTCCATTCCACGTCCTTTCTCGTGAGTTTGTTGAGTGGTTTGGCGTGTGTGGCGAAGCCGCGAATGAAAAGCCAGTAAAAATTGCAAAATCCCAGGAATGAGCGGACGTCACAGACCTTGGTCGGTGTCGGCCAATCTTTGATGCCTGAAATTTTTACCGGGTCCATACATGTTACCCCCTTTTCAAGGATTACCCCCAGGTAATCCATTCGTGGCTTGTTGAAGAGGCATTTTTCGAGTTTGAAGTATAGGTCATGCTCCATTGCTACTTGAAGTACATCGCTGACTGCCTCTTCGTGTTCTTTTTGTCCCACTGGGTTCCTAGTTGCAATACCGATGTCGTCCATGTATACCCGGATAATGGTCCCTTTCTGTTCATGTTTCGCGATGGTGTCTCGGTATATCGTGTTCATCATCGTTTGAAATGTGGCCGGGGAATTGGTGAGTCCAAAGTACATAACTGTGGGTTCAAATAGACCGTACCGTGTTTTGAAGGCTGCTTTGTGTTCATCTCCTTCTTTGATACGGACGTTGTTATACCCCCATCGGACGTCGAGTTTGGTGTACATGTGGGCCTGGCTTAGGTCTGTGATCAGGTCCAATATGAGAGGCAAGGGGTATTGGTTGCGAATAGTGACAGCGTTGATCTTTCGGTAGTCTTGTACAGGTCGTAGCTTTCCATCCTTCTTTTTGATAAAGAAGAATGACGAGGCGTAGGGGGATTTTGAGGGTCGGATGTACCCCTTCTTTAGTTGTTCTTCAAGGAACTCTTTTAGTTTGCCGTCTTCCTCTTGCGTCATGAGGTAGACCTTGCAGTCAATGGCCATTGGGGTTCCTTCCTTGAATTCAATGGTGTGGTCCCACGGTCGAGACGGCGGGAATCGGTAAGATGCCTCTTCGCTGAAGATTTTTGCGAACTTTTGGTAAGCATCTGGGAGTTTTACTTCATCACGGAACTGCTTAGCTTCGATTGCCAGTTCGGTTGCTGTAGTGCGTATTTGACATTCGTCTACGAGTTCCTCCAGTATCTCCTGCTTATCCTCCGTTCAGAGGGCACCAATGACATGGTATTCCCTTGTGGGGTTTATGGATCAGATTATGACCAGGAGCATTTTTTCGTGGATGGTGGCATATCTCCAGTTGATCGTAGGTTTGTAGGCGGCCAGCCAGGGGTATCCCAGTATGAGGTCTTCGTTGCCGATGTCCGTGACCAGAAATCGTAATTTCTGGCGTTTCTGGTTAGTCTGAACTTCAAGGTCTATGTATTGGGTGATACTGCCCGCTTTGTTTTCCGTGTTATCTATGTTCCATATTTTGCGGGGGCGTTCTAATTCTTGTAGTCCTAAGCCCATTCTTCGAGCGAACGAGGGGCGTATAAAGTTGTCGGTGGCTCCCAAATCTACGAGAGCTTTGATGTTGGCCATTGCGTAACTTGTATGAATTGATACTGGAATTCAGAGTGAACGGTAGCAAGTCATGATTACAGAGTTACAATTAACTGCCCTCACCCAGGCTGATGCGTTCAGGCATTCTGAAAACCCTCCTTCCCCCACATTTCTTGGAGGATGAGGTCTTTTACGTCATCCGTCTCCCCCGCTACTCTGGCCAGCCAATCCTTGGCTCGTTGTTGCAGTGGTGCCGCACTGGCGGTTCTGACTTGTACGGGTGGTTCTTCTTGTGAGTAGTAGTCAGTTTCTGTCATGCGACTGGTGGTTGCTCATCGACGGGGCTGTGAGCAGTTTCGTGAGAAGTGTCTGGTCTGATTGCAATTATAGCAAACGATTGTCCTCATGTCTCTGGGTGGCAGTCCTCCTCCTCTCCCATATCCTCCTCGTTGTGGCCTGGGGATGAAGGGACGATTTGGGTCTCCTACTTCAGCTACCCTGGCGCGGGTTCGGTCGGCGGATGTATCCATGGCGTTTGGGTCGTATCGGGGTGGTGGTCCTTGTGGTGGTCCCCAGTTGGGGGGTTGTGGTCTCCATCGGGGTTGAGCTGATGATGGTGGGGTCTTTGTTTTGAAGTTGTCGAGACGTGCTTTCATGTGGATGTATTGTTTGTCTTTTCAGTGCACATTTCTTCCAGTCTTCAAACATGTGAGGTTCGTCCAGTTCATAGACTTTCATGAACAAAGCTCGGGGTAGTCCCGTGGTGAACCGATCGATGGTTTGTCGATCGTTTAAGTTGTAGTGAGCTTTTCTGGCTAGTTGCTCGAATCGGACCACGTACGCGTTGATATCCTCTCCTGTCATTTTAATTCCTTTTTGCAGCTCCACTTGAGCTTGTTCTTCCTCGAGTGTGTTTGAGAACCTTCTGGCGAACTCTGTTGCCATGTGGTTCCATAGGGTCAGGGAGTACTGGTTAACTCCCCTTCGTACTTCTCTATTGAGCCATTCGAGTATGGCGAGCGTCCATTCGCTAACATTGGTTCCCTTTACGTATCCCAAGAAGAGGAGGGATCGTCGGTATTCATTTTGCATGATGGGGGCATCCAGGTTCATCCCCCAGTATACGTGCCATTGCGTGAGGAAGGCTTCGTATTTAGTACGGTCTCCATCAAATACTGTCGGGGGTTCACCTGACAGCCTGTCCAAGCCATGTCCCGCTCCAGCTCCCAGTGGCAGTCCTCCTCCTGGTCCGCCTCCTCCTGGGGGTCCTCCTCCTGGTGGTCTTCCTCCACCTGGAAATCCTCCTCCTATTGGTCCTTGTCTGGGGAAGCCTCCTGGGAGTCCTCCTGGTGGCGGTGGGGGTCCTTCTGGTGGGTCTGGTTGGTCTGGCCCTATGGCGCGGAAGATTGCTGCATTGTCTGCTGTCATTCGATGTCCCATATTGGGGTTGATGGGGTTTAGGATAGCCTCTGCTTCTTCTCTGATACGCCTTACTTCTTCTGTTGCCATCGTTTCTGTTGCTGTGGCCATTGGGCTTCGAATGTGAATCTCCTCGGGTACTGTGATATGTAGGGACTCAGCTATGTGGGCCAGTAGGCTTGAATCGTCTCCTGTTCCTGGTCGAATCTCGCTTTCTGTTGCGGTATGCTCTTCGACTGGTTCTTCGTGACTTGACTCAGACGGTGCTTGTTCTCTTGGTTGCGTTTCTTCTTCCTCTTCTTCTTCACTGCTACTGTCTTTGTCTAGTGATCCCCAGTTGTCCCCGTGGAGTTCTCTTGAGTCAATATCGCAACGGTAGTGCCTCCCCGCTGGTCTGACGACGTCCCACCGATTCTCTATGGGGTTCCACGTAATCTCTGTCCAACAGAAATTTGAATAGTTGAACTCAACTGGTTGGTATCTGACGGCTTCTCCTGGAAAGTCGACGAAGTATCCGGTGTCTCCTCTATATTCTCTCCACCTGGCCGCGCCTAGGAATCTTCATGGTACTGATTGTTCTCCTCTGGTGTCGAGGCTGTAGGTTCGAAAGTTTCTCCACTGGTCTCTTGTGGTGAACGCCATGATTGGGAGATCTTGGTCTTAATGTAATGCTACCACGACGTTAGTCCGACTTGGACTCGTATAAGGGCGTTCACGACTTAGCAGATCGAGAAGACTGTTTCAACGTCTCCGTAACACCGTAGAAAACAACTAAGGCGATCCACAATACTCTTCCGAGTAATACTAAGGCAACTCCGAGTTGTCAACTTGAGAGTGCCAGTGTCCTAGACACGAAGGTCAGGGTAGTGAAAGTAGAAGGCAAGAGGCACGAAGGCCCAAAGAGAAGTCGAGTCTTAAAGGTGAGTGGTATTTCGAAGAAGACCAAGATGCGTGTCTTGGTCTTCGCGTCCCACTATTTATACATATTGTAGAGGCAGCTTTAAAGCTCCTCTTGTAGGTAATGTCCTCTAGCGTAAGTAGCTCGAACCCTACTACCGCTATCCTAGGAATGAGTAATACTAGTTATCACATGCCAGTATTCCTCCTGCTGACTGATCCGTAAAGTCCATGACTAATATCTACTTACTACCGTAGTCATAACCATGTAGTAAGCGTCCGTCTGCGTCTTCCCTTCGTATCATAACACCTCACTAGGATGCACTACATCCAATATCTACAAACGAATTGCTATGTACAGATTGAAGGGACGATGGGAACTGGGCAACAGGTATACAAAACCATCCTGCACACCCCGGAGTTACAAAATTGCCGAACGCCACTGACCCCACCTCAAGTCCACATCTTCGATAGCGACACAATTGGACATGCAGAAGTTGACAGAGCCCTAAACACCCTAGATGACTGGCCAATCACCACTGAAGTCACTTATTATCGAACAACCGTCACAAAACTGGAAGAACAGCATGACCAGGTAGCACAACTTCGCCAGCAGATGGTGGATACTATGACAGAAATCAAAACTTCTGTCAAACACCTTTCACAACATGACATCTACCGCCACGTCCAGCAAATTATCCAGCGGGAGGATGACCACATGCTATGGGTTAGTAATGCCGACTTACACGCCAAGATGCAGTTGGCCCTCGAACACCCCAACTCCGCCCTACACCATGTCAATATGTGCCAGTGGTGTCAAACCTCTGAACATCCACCAACCCAGTGCCTGACATTCACACAGTGTCCACTGTGTCTCAAATTCAGACACCAAGAGTCAGACTGCTTCCATCTGCATCTTCTGTGTTGAACTGACTGCAAAGTCCCCAGAGGACACAGGGGGTACAGCCGACCCTGCCGTACTTGCCCTGCACCATTGGAAACACACAGTGATGAAGAGTTCAGGCAAACACATCGACACAATGAACAAATTCAGTGACACATGGAATGACACGCTTGGTCCTGAGAGAGGGGTGATGTTATGCAATACACACTTTTCCTGCACGTTTCTCCTCTTCTCAAATCTTCTACCACATTCCCCAGGACAATTACTTAACAGTTCTCAATGTTTCTAGATGATGCAGTCCAATCTGTTGCCCTGCATTCTGTATGACTTGACTGTGTCTGTCTGTTTCTCTTACCTTCCAGTAGTTTCCTTTACCTCGCAGCCTGTAGTACTTAAGGACGTCCTGTATCACCTAGAGCCCTAAGCTCGACCTACTGTATTCAACTGCAGTAGCCTTCTCGAATATGACTCTTTGGCTTCATGAACCCCAAACCCCGAACAATTCCCTCTCGTCTTGTGAATCACTGCTCCACCATCTTGTTGTCAGCAATCACCTTTGAACTTTTGAACTCCGAACAAACTCCAAACCCAAATTTAAACGATACACCCTACTGCACATAACATTATTACTATGACCTCACACTCTCGAATGTTCCCCACACATTCCCTCTTTCATCTAAAGGACAATTTGTAGCTTCAAATGAGAGGCAAGTGCAACTGTCTCTTAGCTCAGTTTCAATGCCCAGCTTACTGTACTGCTCCTCAAGTGACTTATTCATATTTCCGATTGTTTTTGAAAAGTGTCTCATATTATTGTACTTGTATTGATAAATACGGCCCAAAAGGAGCCCAAAAATGTAACAGAGCTTGTCTTGACTTGTCCATCCCCCGTCTGGCCTCACAAAGCGAATCATCTTCACTTGCACTCGTATCCCATTTCAACTTAACATTCTTGTAGTCACCTGCACGTGACTGCCCCTATTACTCCGGCGTTGCCCGTAATCTTTACCATTAGACGCCAAAGTATGCGCCAACGTGGGGATCAGATCTAGCGATATCGATCAGTTTGTTCGAAATAGACCAAGCGGATGAGGGCATACCCTAAATCTGTCCCTCCGAATTGCGCATACCAAATGGCACGACTCACGATTCATGTCCATCGGTATCGCGCTGAGAAGCCCCACGCTCAAACTGTGCGTCTCCGAGAATCTGGCCGCACCGTCCACCTCGTTGCCGTCCATTTCTTATGCTTAGACTCCTCCTACTCTGCGAGCTCTTCCATTACAGAAGTTGGGTCTTGTACATGTTCGGGCTACCGTCCGCCAACAACTTTGGGGAAGGCGTTGAAAGTTTCTGGCACTGTTTGGGTAAGACGTGAAAAGGATGATTTATTTGAAGGCGATAGCGGCGTAGTGCATGCGTGCACGTGCACGCTGAACGTTCTTTTCTATCCAGTGTCGGTTCGGGGTCGTCGTGAATGGATCGGATGTGGGTGTTCGACTTTGCGTGGGAGTGATAAGGTAGTGGGGTGTGACGCATGACTATAACAGTGGCCTCGCAGATATTTATTGTCTCCATCGCAGGAGGTTCCCCTAGAACTTGAAGGAAAAGTGATGTGCAGACGGCGATATCCGTGTCGCTCTGATGGGTGTGGAGATTAGCGAATAAACTATAACGCAGGAAGAGCCGATGGACAAGGTTGTTCACGAACTAGTGTCCCTGCTCTGGATTAAAACGCGGATGAGTCGCGATTAAGGTGAATGGCTGGGTACGAAAATATGGCAGAGCACGAGCTATCAGTGTGAAAGAACCAAGCGGATTGGCGGTAACCAGTGTTAGGGACACTGCGCAGAGAGGCTAGGTCTGATGCGGAGCCACACAGTGCGTTCGGTCGAACGGAAGACGAAGAGAAGAGGGACCCAGACAAACGGAAGGTCCCCATGTCTTCTGGATGGGGGCCCAGTCGATTCTCCCCCTCTACTGATGATTAGGATGAGTCATGTAGGCCAGAATTGGCGTCTTGATGTAAATGCTCCGAATCTTGGGACCGATTCGCAATGTTTACATCGCTCTACATCAAGATACCAACATCATTTGGTTGCAACTACAAGCAATAGACAATCCCATTACATCGGAGATCATAAGCATATCAACAAAAACAACACTGACAGCTCGAAGGCATGTACAATTCCATCCGGTTCACCGGATAATTTAGCTAGATCAGCAACTCCTGCCTTCCTGAACTCGCAATGGATGCGAAATAGGCCGTTCTTGTACTCCGAAATATAGTATCAAGGGGTGGCGGCAAAGGAACAACGACGGGAATCTCACACAGGGCAAATAAGTTGGACACGGTTACCTAATGGCCAGATATAGTAGTCAAGCTAGCACTTGCTCTGCGCGGGGGGCTCCTTGAACCGCAACCACCACCATGGGCGGTTTTTCCCACACCTGGGCAAGGACTCCCCCCACACCTTTAAAAAATCGATCGAAGCCCACCATATTAGAAATGCCCTACCAGGCGTAATAATGTACCTACTCTATTGTTTACCTACTGAATGCCGAACGTTGAACGTTGAACATTGAATGTCGAGAAACGGAGAATTACCTTGACCGCAACCACCACCATGGGCGGTTTTTCTACACCCGGGCTAGGACTACCCCTCACACCCTTATAACTTAATACCATCGAAACTTACTCATATTAGAGCTGCCCTACCAGGCATAATAGTGCACCCACTGAACATCTGACCACTACTATGATGTGCCCACTGAATGCGAAACGTTGAACACCCAATGTCGAACGTTGAACTGCGCACTGAATAACATTACCAAACACGACCACAATAAGATCAAACAGCCAAATAGTAGATACAAAATAGACACGTCATCCCCGGCTATGGAGGTAACCCGGGGAAAATATAATAAATCCTCCAATTTGACAAGCCCACTTAGCAAACGAAATAGCGACACATGGTACCCGGCTCGTGGAGGCGACCTGGGAAGAAGCGCTGAGGAAGTCCTCCGATCTGCCTGATAGGTGGATATTCAACCGTGAGGTTTTAGTGGGTAGGAGTGCACAACGGACCCAGGCCACTGATGGCGACGATAACGTGCACTGAGCCCCACACTACCCCTACACCAGGGGTGTACTTTAATTCGTATTTTCCCTCACATCTGGGTTCCGGCCCGGCTACCGCGCGTTAGGTAGGGCTGATACCTACAATCTCCTGCTGCCTAACACCTAGATACGGAAACTACCTACTTTAGCTAGTATGTGTTTTCCGAATATAGAGCGCCCTCCAAAAAAAAAAAAAAAAAAAAAGCACTTGCTCTGCGCAGCAGGAGTTTCCAAAAACAAAATAGCACTTTCCCACCGTGACATCAACTCAACATAGTGTGCAAGTCCCCGCCACGACAAGTTGCAAATGATGACAGTGAGGCCACTACGGCGAGAGCTGCAAGACGTTGACGACGACGATGACCACAACTGTGACAGAGCGACTACAACCGCAACCACGGCAATGCAAGGCGAACACGAACACGGAGGTTACGACAACCATGCGCTGACAGCAACGGTGACAACGGAAGGCGATGGGGCGTCGCTGGTCACACTGATGGCCCCTTTACTTACACTTAGTACAGTGTAGCAACGGGTTTGTTTCTTTTATTGAATATACGAGATTTTTTTACTTCCTGCGTGATTTGAGTGCCTCACGCTCGCCGCTTTCCTATGATTAAGCCCAGCCCAGCCCTACACCTTCTGCATCGCACAAGTTTGTCTCGAAAATGATAAGTACGTTATATAAATTCATTATTTAATTACTACAATTAGTTTGTGTGGGAAGAAAACTCGGCATGGTCAGCTAAGTGCCCATTCAAATGCCGCTTATGTGTGAAAAATGGTCGCTAGATATCTATCGATATGAAACCCGCTGTAAGGGATGGACGATCGCATGAGCTCCAGCGGGTCGACGACAAACATCATTACGCTCTCCCGTCGTGTACAAAAAAACTAAAATCCAGTGATGAACTTAGCATTCGCATCTTCGAAAGCCATTCATTGTATACGTACGAAGAACAACTATTACAACAGACCTTCTACAGCCACTACATACTCAGCTACTACATACTACCAACTACTTTGTGTGAAGGCCAGCCAGGACTAAAAAGCAAAATTAATGAAGGGGGAAAGTTGGGGACCTAACGTACGACACTGGGGAGCGAGCGTACAGTGGCTCTCGATGCATGTACTTAGTCCGGGGAGAAACGAATACACACAAAGACAGGAAAAAGCGAGAATGATGTGCGTGAGCCCGACGAGAAAGCGTGGAGAGAAAGGAGATAGAGGGAGGAAAAACGACATGAAAGCGGAAAGTCTAGTTGGGGAGGGCATAGGACCAGCTAGATTATATGGTACATTGCGGATGATTGAGCAAGAAAATCAGGGGAGACAGGCAGAGAAAGACGGATGAATAACAAGAATCAAATACACTGTATCGTGAGATAAGAGGAGTGGTCATACGGCGCCTCCAACGAGTCGCACCACACTCAGCCATGGTGCACCGCGGTGGGCTGCGGAGCCATAAAGTTCTGGAAGCCATCGCCACCCATATTATTGCCAAAGAAGGCATAACTCTCGTCCGTGGGCCACGAGAAACTACAAGACAATGATGATCAGAACCAAACCAAAGACGGGGAAAGTATAACGCACCCTGGCAACATCATCGTCTGCATCCACAGGGGGTTCTCGATCGCCTTCATCGGTCCGAGTAACTCGTCGATTGAGATGTCGAACGTAAAGTCCATAGCGTTAGCGTCACCAGTCCCGGTCCCGGACTGACCCGTGGTAGCGCCAAACGTGTACGACGGTGTCTCGAGCTGGTGCATTGGCTCATTGTGATTTGCACTTTGGGTCACCGCCGGGGGCTTGCCGTTCAAAGTCGCCGTCGAATGGGTAGGAGGCACCCCCTGCACGGTCGTGGGATTGCCTCCCGTCGCGAACGAAGACGGGCTCGCGCTGTGCGACGGCGGCGCTTGTTGGGTCGTTTGTCGCTGTTGTTGGTACACAGGAGCACTCGAGCTCGCCTGTGGTTGTTGCGTCGGCGGGCCCTGTTGATGCTGGCGCCCGCGTGCAGAGCCATCACGTTTGTGTTTCGCGAGCAAGCTCGCCAGGAAACGTGAGTACAACATTGGGGTGTGGCGCTCGTCGATCGCTATTTGCGGAGACCCGATTGTGTTGATCAGTCGCTCGATGACTTGATAGATCTCGGTTTCGAGCCCTGGGGTGATGAACCTAGAGCACTCTGGGCGCAAAAGCTACGGCGTAGAAACAATTGGATCAGACAACGTAACCTGCAGGGACGCGGCAAGTCGTTACCCACCTTGAGCATAAACGCCGAGGCGAACGCGGCGAAAACGAAGTAGCCTAAGTGAATGAATATCGTTACAGGAGGCCGCGGCGATACATGTACGGGAAGTTTACGCACCATCCGGAGCGAAGCGGATGTACCCAGTCGGCACCAAACTGTCCACGAGAACGGTAACAACCGTCTTGGCGCAGTCCAAGCTCTGGGAAAAGGAGTGTTAACGCCGTCTGCCAAGACACTGCCCAACAAAGACTCTCTCTTACCCTGGTAAAGAAAACTTCGTCACCAGCCTGGAAGCCCCGCTGGAATGCTTCTTGAAACCCGAATGAGAACATGACTAGCATCGCGTAATTGCTGTAGCTGCGACGTGAAATGATGGATCAGGGATGGTAACGCCGGGGAATGCATTATAACATACAATGGCAGAAGCTTGGCGCGGAACTCGCATGCCGGATCTATACCGAGGAAATGTCAGGTTCGCACGAAGACGAGATGGTACCCACGCACCGCTGGGGTCCGAATCTCGCGCGAAGCGCTCTGCCCACTCCTCACGGCAGTCATGCAATAATTGGTCATACTCCAACGTCACCGCACGGAAATCAATTGACCGATTCAACCCATTGGGCACGTCAAGGTCCGAGAACACTTTTTGATGGAATTGATTGATGATACGGAAGAGTGAGGAGTAAGCGATAATGTGCACATCATACTGGTGAGCGCACGGAAGTCAATCAGTCCAGGTGGCAATACCAAAGTAATCCAAGATAACGCACAGGGTGATTGTGGTTCGAGGCCTTATACCACTCGAGAGAGTGGCGCATAATGCTAGCACTCGTTATTCACACACAAAAGAGTAGACAAAAGCCAAAAAGCACTCACTAGTCCTCCTTCAACGTGGATGGTTTCCCAAACTGCGTCGCAGTCGACTTGTCCAGGTTGAAACAAATGATCCAGACACGTGTGCGGTTCAACATCTCCAGCTCCTGTTGTTCAGTCGTTGGCTTCTTCTGTGGCAGAAGGTGCAGGTTCAGGTCGGTTGCGATACTAGCGTTCACGTTAGTCATCACGCGCTACGATTGAAAGATGGAGGTAGCGCGCACCGAATAGCGAGGCCTGTATACAACCAGCTGCGATCCTCTTCCCAGCGGCGTGCAGGAACGGCGTAAATACTCATGAGAATGTACGCTTGACACAGTTCGACAGATTTCCAGCCGTCAACGAGCGCATTGGCCGCGGCGCTCTTCGCGAAGTGCATCGCGATCGGGTACACTTCCGGCTTATCCGAATAGCGCGAGGCGATGGCGCAAACTATTCACACGTGCAACACGTGAGCGTGAAGCGCTGTCAGAAGGAACGGAGAAACGGTAACGGACCAACGGTGAACAAGAATGGACACCTCGAAAAGGTTAGCGCTGGCGTATGCAACTTGGGATCGAGCAGCGAGATGAATGGCTGCGAAAAACAATCGAACCACCCATTTCAGAAGAATTATCTCACAAAGACGTGTCCATACGTACGTTTATACGTGTGTAGAAACTGCAGATTACAGGGTCAGTATACACGAGACGTACAACGAAAGTTAGAAATCTCACATGTCAAACAACTTTTCCACGTCCTCGGGGGTTACGAGCTTATGGACCAAAATGTCCGGCGGGCTTATCTTGTCAATCAAGGACTTTCGCAACGCGAGGTTCTGTGATGGACCGGGCATGAAAAATCGCTTACTGGCGACACCCTGTCAACAAAAGCCTTGTTAGTCGAAGTCTCCATTCCCAAAGGAACCTTCCATGCAAGCAACAGAAGTGTGAACGCACCACGTCGTCGTCGTCATCATCCGCGTTGTCCTTGCCTTTCTTTTCCGCAGAGACTGCTGGGCGATCCTTTGACGTACTGATAGCAAGGCTCGCAAGCAGCCCGATGGGAACCGCGTCGTCCGCATACGCGTCGATGTCGGCTTCTACGAGGGTATTGGGTGAGACGGGTGAATCGTCCGAGCCCGACGACCCACGGCGTGGTGGCACGTGCTGCTGCTGCGTTTGCTCATCATCAGACTCCTCCGAATCGCCAGCTTGAGTGTCAAGCTGGAACGGATTCTTGACGGGACCCGACCGCACGGGTGGCGACCGCACAGAAGACTGCAGCCGGTCGAGCCACGCAATAACAGTGTCCCGATGGTGGTCGCTCGAGGGTGTCGCCATGCGATATGCCTCAATCGAAAGAGGAGTAGCGAGATACGGATTGTGCAACTGGAAAATGTGTGATAGAATCCCATTTCAGAGTCAACGGGCGCCTAGATGAAACGTGCAGGTGCACCTGTTTGAGGAGCGACTCGATGATCGCATCCTTCTGCTTCATCTGTGCGAGGAGGTACTCGCGTTTACTAACGGGTGAGGGTGAGCATTCTTCATTGTCAGAGGAAGAGGCAGGCGACGTGAGGGTGGGTGTAGGGTCCGACATCTTGGGGAAAGCAAACAAGAGGAAGGGGGGAGGGAGGGGAAAGACAGGCGAAGATTTAAGAGCACGGAAGTGCCCCGATTAAAAAAAAGAACGCCACCATGGGTCAGACGGGAGAGATCGCTCACTTTGGCGCACTCCTAGGTTTTCGGCCTTCAACAATACAGTCGTGCTTGCCTGTCTTACAGCGCTTGCACACGTTCTCGCCAGGAGGAAATGTGCATTTCATCTAAATGGAGGCCAGACAATCGTGATTGGGTCAAATGGACGAACGGAAATCGGGCAGGTCCCAGGTGCAAGACGGGGCGAAGTGGGTTCCGGGGGACATCAGGGCCGCATTAGGTAAATTGTCAACGACAAAGACACACCTTGAGACGCTTGCAGTAGGTGCATGCACCGGGACTGAATATGCAGCGGGGATACGCCCATCGGAAGGAGGAAATGACCGCGGGTGTACGGGATAGCGGAAGGCAGTGCAGGGCCGGGGTTAGAAGGGACCCGAGAAGTCACGTTTGCAAGGGAGGATCAGACGGCATGGCGAAGCCGTAGAGGAATGACCCCACGAATTAGTTCGACACGTACAATGCAGGAAGGAATCGAGGCACAGCAAACCGCGATTAGGCAGACACCGTAGGAAAAAAAAATGGACAAAAAAAATGGAGTGATGGACGAGTCAGTGACATAGGAACTCGGAATATAAAAACGGAGGCACTCACAGTCGATTGGGACGGGGCATGTTCGCACCAACGTTTGCCTCCACATCGTCGTCATCGTCCGTATCTGTTTCAGACTTTTGACGCTTGCGCTGCTTTTTACCTTGTGGACGCTTGCCTGTTGGTTTGGGGCTCATTTGGAAAGTGACCGAACCGGTAGGGGTGTTGGATAAGCCGGTACCATGTGAGGGTAGAGGTTGATTGTCGGTCCAGGCCGGGGAGATGGATTGTCCCGACTGGAGAGTTGCATCGGATGCAGGTGTGAGCGCTACTCCTGGGGTGAGGTGTTCGGCCGGGGACGAGTATTGGTGATGCTGTTGTCGGACTGTAGAGTCAGTCATCCCGGAATACTGATCTGTCGTAGTCATCAGGTAGTACGCAGGATCGTCCGATGATGGGGTTGGCTGAGTAAATTCGGCGGTCGGTTGCTGTGGCCAACTTGTTGGGACGCGCGATTGTCGCTGTGTGGGACCAAGCCGACTATCGAAAGGATGGTTCTGGGGATTCTCAAAAAACCCGTATTGCGTAGCATCAGAAGATGGTGGGGGTGGTGGTGGATGAGAGGTAACGAATTGGTAGTGATTAGTATGACGAGGGGCTTGTGACTGCATTTGCCGCTGTGCGCGAGAGTGAGATACAGAGGGTTGAGGAGTAAGAGAGTCAGAGACTGAGGGCTGAGGAGGGTAGGACGAGGTATTGGGATAGACGAGCGAAGTCTGCCTGTATGTATTATCTATCCAATGCTGATAGTCCTGGGCTTGGGGCTGGGTGTCTTGCTCCGGATCATAATAGGTGGGAGTAGCACCGATCATGTTAGATGGAGATTGAGCGGTATCAGCAGCAGGACTGGGATGATTGGATCGAGCCGACAAGGGACTGTGGTGGTTGGAAGAAGGAGAGGGGAGAGGGGATGGAGACTGTTGCGAAGGAAATAACCAGGAAGACGCTGTGTTTTGACTGTGAGAGGGCGAGGCTAAGGTGGTTGAAGGGGCTGTACAACGGCGGTCCGGTACGGAATTAAGGTCTAAGGGGAAAGATAATAAGACGGAGAA
Source organism: Lactarius vividus (assembly GCA_021527035.1). NCBI lineage: Eukaryota > Fungi > Basidiomycota > Agaricomycetes > Russulales > Russulaceae > Lactarius > Lactarius vividus. The sequence continues at coordinate 19,745 of JAKELG010000232.1, read as the reverse complement.
GAACAAAGGAGGAGAGGAACAGACGAAGGGCGGTGTCGGTCAGTGCTGGGAAAGACGGCGGGCGATGGGGACGGCTAGAGTCGGCAGGAGCCATGCGAACTAAAATACTCAGTTAGATTTGGCAAGCCAGATCAAACAGATGAGGTGGTGGGTGGAGGGATTTCGTCGTTTCGTCTGGGTCTGGGGGGCCGGGGGGAGGAATCGCCGGATGTGATGTGTGTATATGCGTGTCGACGATGAGACAGGCGAGATGAAGAAGCCCAATGCTGTAAGCCCGGGGCACCTTGCTTTGACATCTTATAACTTGTCATACCCTCTATCTTATTTTTTGCATCCGAGTGCGACTGCTGTCTCATCTCGTCACATTGCTCCAGCCTTCCCTCCCTTCCTTCCCTGTTTCCCTTGATTCTACTTCCATTGGTCCTCCGCACGCTTTATCATCATCGTATCTGTCACGTTTAATCTCACCCCTCGGCCAGGCGTTCCCCTTTGTCCCTTTAGGGGATAAACCAAATCTGTCACCGCCCGTGTACGTACTCCGCGGTCCCGATTCTGGGCCACTTTTCCTCCAAGACTACGACTTGGTGCCTGCCATGCCCCAGCTGATCATCAACCCCTTTTGATGGCTGTGCATGAGGTCCATCTGGACTTCACCAAATACACCGCCCTACATTTATGCAAACTCGAATGGGTACGTGGTCCTAACTACACTGCCTGCCCGAGGCAGTGAACCTTACAATCCTCCCATTCTCAACGTTTATGGAGCATCAATTGTTGTGTTCGTTGTCCAAATCGGGTGTCAGTCCGGTTACTCAAATGATGGTTAGCCGGTCGGGATGATTCGTTGTGCAAGGAGTGGAGAGGTTGTCCATCCACCTTACAGTAAGCCACTCGGTTAAGTACGTGACCGTATGCGTCTATAAGTGGGAGTCGGCCAAAGACTCCTGACGCCCAAAGCTGGTGTAAACCGATACTGGCCTCGACCGGGGAAGAGCGCACCGACTTTCTGAGAATTGTGGTAGCCTCATCTGGCACTCATCCTAATAAACACACTGTTTTTGGATCTTTTTGGATTTTTTGGCTCGATCATACAGTCTGACTCACCTCACCAGGCGTGAGAATTTTGAGTCCCACTTTGGTAATACATTTAGGGTAGGCCGATACGCGTTAGTGGCACGCAGTCTGAGTCTCGGTAATTGAACACGACTCAAACCTCGATCATCATGGCGGTGTCTTCACTCTCAGCTAGCCCAAGTCCCTCATTCGCGATGACCCCAGGTCCGCCGTCCAGCACTGCTCCCTCGACCCCTCCTATTGTGGAATCTGATCCTGTACGCCCCGATCTGCGCTCTCTAACAACGAACGAACCAATCATCTTCTGCTAATCGCGGATTTTTTAAAACAGGATGAGGACGCGCGATTTACGAATATGGAGGCGCTCCTGGAAAAGTCGGCAATCTACACGGAAGCGTTGAAGGATCAGATGGACCGCTCCCGTGAAAAACACGCTTCCGTCGCTACCACCCAGACGCGTACACCGAAACCAAAGCAAAAGCAACGCGCTGGACGTTCAGGACAAGGCAAAAAGCGCGTACGGTTAGGTAGTGACGACGAGGAAGATGGGGATGAGCCTCCGAAGCGTGCCCGTATTCTTCCAGGCGAAGCGAAACCCGCATTCGTGCAGCCTGCGTTGCTTACAGGAGCCAAACTGAAGGACTATCAGCTCGAAGGTGTTGCGTGGATGGTCAGCTTATGGGAGAATGGCATCTCGGGCATTTTAGGCGAGTATTGGCTTCCAAGCTTCATCATCCATCCCTAATTTATCTTGCTCAGCGGACGAGATGGGTTTGGGAAAGGTAACGTTTTAGGCGGTGCCGAATACTGTAGAATGTTCGTGCTGATTTGCATGTTTTTTGCAGACCATACAGACCATCGCGTTTATTGCACATCTTCGCGTGCGAGTAGAGGCGCCATTCCTCGTAGTGTGCCCCCTAAGTGTTTTACATAATTGGATCGATGAGTTCACGCGGTTTGCACCAGAGGTCACCTTCTTTTTCACTTTGCCGTGCGTCCCCCTATGCTGATACGGCATGCAGATTCCCGTTTGCATGTATCATGGCAGCCCTGACGAACGTGCCGAACTTCGGCGTACTTCCATGTCATTGTCGCAAAAACACGAGACTCTGCCCAAGAAAAAGCAACCAACACGGACGAAAAAACGGCGTCTCACGAAACGTCGTGACACTGACGAGGACGAGGACGATGTCATTGAGATTACCACGGACGATGAAGACCTGACCACTCAAAAGTCCTCCTTCCCCGTGGTTATCACAACTTATGAAATGATCATTAAAGACCGTAAGCACCTCGCAAGGTATGACTGGGGCCAGGTTATCGTAGACGAGGGTCACCGTTTGAAAAACATGGACTCCATCCTCATGCGGGAAATCAAAATGTATCCTAGCGCAGGAAGATTGCTCTTGACGGGCACCCCATTGCATGTGAGTCCGATCCAATATGCATAACGCGGTCTCACGAGCCTTCTAGAACAACTTGGCAGAGCTCTGGTCTCTTCTCAACTTCATCCTTCCAGAAATTTTCGACGATGTCGCTGCCTTCCAAGACTCGTAGGCTCCCGTCTCTCCATATTATTGCCTTCTTATTCTACGTCCCAGGTTCAAGATACCAACCCTTTCCAATGGCCTCGCCGAATCGCGCAATACCATGCTCATTCACAAACTGCACGAGATTCTCCGACCATTCCTTCTCCGGCGTCTCAAAGTAGACGTCGAGCGCTTACTCCCGCCCAAGAAAGAGTACGTGCTGTATGCACCGCTGACAGAGCGTCAGCGCGAAGTCTACGATGCCGTCGTCAAAGGCTGCCTTCGTGGGCTGCTTGCCGGTGTGCGGTCCGGTCAAGACGAAAGGGAACGCGAACACCAGCGGATCGCCCGCGAGATCGAAGAGGACGAAAAACTGGGCCGGGTTGGCACTCGCACGCGCAAGAGCAGGGTCAGCCTCACCCCCTCGGTCGCCGATATCGGAGCGCAGCACCAGCTCAAAGCCAAGAGTGCGTCCCTCTTCATAACCACTCTCGTCCGCCCGCGGACGCTGAATCTCTTGTTTCGCAGTGAAAGAGATCAACAACATGCACCTGCAGAACGTGGTGATGCAGCTGCGCAAGGTCTGCTCGCACCCGATCCTGTTCGAAGGGCCGCGCATGCACCAGCACATCATGGACGACGAGCTCGTCGACGCGAGTGGGAAGATGATGGTCCTCGAGCGACTGCTCGATGAGCTCTTTGCGCGCGGGCACAAGGTCCTCGTCTTCTCGCAGTTCGTCACCATGCTCGACGTCATCGAGGTAAGCAGTCCTTTACATATGCACGGCAGGCTGACTCATCGAGCACGGCAGGACTGGGCGCACGAGTGCAAGGGATGGCAGTTGTGCCGTATCGACGGGTCGACGGGTCCGCTGGAGCGCCGTGCGGAGATGGACCGCTTCCAGCAGGGGGGCGACGCGCCGGACGCACCGCGCCTGTTCCTGCTGAGCACGCGCGCAGGTGGGCTCGGCATCAACCTGACCGCGGCGGACACGGTCGTGTTCTACGACCAGGATTGGGTACGTGGCTGTGCGGATCGCCCGAGGCGCTTCGGTTGCTAATGATGACGGGCGCGAATGATCATCAGAACCCGCAAATGGATCTGCAGGCGCAGGACCGCGCGCATCGGATTGGGCAGACCAGGCCCGTGCTTATCTTTAGGCTCGTCAGCAGGCACACGATCGAGAGCAAGATCCTGCAGCGCGCATCGGAGAAGCGCCAGCTCGAAGCGTTGGTCATCGCCAAAGGTAGGTCGCGCACCCCCACTCCGAGATGCTTGTATTTCTCACAGTCCCCTCCACCCCCCAAGGCAAATTCAAGGCGCCGATAGGCAGTACCGCCAAGACAGAGACGCGGCAGACGATCGCGGAGATGGCCGCGCATCTCCTTGAGCTCGAGGGCGAACACATCGAGGTAGTGCCGAGCACCGCTGCGGGCAAACGTAGCGTGATCAGCGATGCTGAACTTGATATGCTGCTTGACCGACGCAAGGAGGTGTTCGAAGGTCGCGGCGTCGGCTGGAAGAGCGGCGCCGCGGCTGCCAAGGGAAGAATTAACAAGACTGCTAACGCTGGATGGGCGGAGACGCCTAGGCGGCATCGTGCGGATGCAGACAGCGGGTTGTTCGAGGTGTATGAGGCGCCGGTGGACGAGGGCAATGATGCACTTGCGCACATGCTCGGAGAAGACGCCTCTGCGTCGCTGTAATCTTGCGTGCGTCTTTCTTTTCGCGGATGTTTTTGTCGCTTTCCATGCTTGCTTCCCTTTGCGTGTTTTTTTTCTTGTTATTGTTCATATAATTGGATACATCGTAGATCTATTAACGGGTGTCCTAGACTAAGTATTGTACGTATAGCTTTGATCTCTCGTTCCCGGTAGGCTAGTAGAGTTACTTCTTACGTTACCCCTGGTAATACCGTAGCTATGGTACCGGTGTACATACCCTTACATACAGTACATAAAATGCAAAGAAGACTTTTACATCGTAGGTGACTCATTTGTCGTTGAGCCCGTGCAAGTTTGCCATAAGCGCGGTGAGGTGCTCTTGCAACGAATGCGTTCGGAAGTGCAAGTTGCTGTTCTAAACTTGGTTCAAAACACTTAGAGCATCCGCGCGTACCTGCCTACATATCCTGTCTATGGAAGCGTCAATAGCGCACAGAAATTGAACATGATAACACACCTTGCACTTAAGGAAGCAATTGACTGGTCACAGACTTCTCATGTGCCAGCAAGAATGGACTGCTCTACTGCAGCTCAACTTCAATGTTACGCTCCAGCAGGCGTACCTTCCGGAGTTCGACACTCAACGGGAAACTTGGGGTTCTTGCGGTATCATGGTGGCAACCAAGACTTCGGCTGGTCTATCTTCCTGCCAGGTTCTCGAGATCTTGGGATTTACTGAGTTCTTCTAGGGTTTGGGCAATTCCGTAGGCGATAACAGCAAGGATATGCATAATGCGGGTGGCAAAGAAGAAGAGGAGGGCGTGCTCAAGTAAAGGAGACAGGATCGGAGAGGGGATAACTATACAGGGGTGGCTTGTATCTGCTTCAGTCTACTTGTAGGCTGGTAGAATACAAGAAGTCAAGCTGAGGGATATCAGCGAGACTGGGGTACTACTTATACACTTCCAGGGAGCTTTCAAGCTCAGCCTGAAGTCCGAAACCTAGTACGTATCGTCCAATCGTAAGTAAATCAACACGAGTCAGGGGCATACAGTCACAGGGTCAACAATGAGGCAAAGGTGAAACAGGGTCAGAAGTCCATCAATCAGTGGCTGAAACATACAACTCCTGGGCATATCAAGCCACAGGCACAATCAGACAGTCCATCAGAAACTAGGAACCCTACAGTCCATGAGGTAGATCCAATCACGATCCAGGCACAAGCTCATCTGGATCCTTCTGGTGCGAGTCTAGACCAGGTCACGTGCCAGGGTCACGTGACGGGCGCTTGACGTCTTCTTCGGCTATTCCCAGGGCGCTTGCCAGCCCGGGTCACGCTCGTAATACAGGATGTTTCCGGGGTCGATACCTTCACTTCTGGTGGCTGTAATCCGGCGCGATACTGCTCGGCTGTGCTGCACGAGTCTGTACTGGTCGCGCGGGGTTCAGGGCGAAACGTAACATTCAACCTCTGAAATCTCTACTTTTAAATATTGTTTTGTATCTTTTCTATTATGTAACTTACTGTAGTAAATAACATGTAAACAACACATTTCACTGTGGAATTGTGCAATGTGAGGGGATTGGAACATGAGGGAGGGGGGACACATCCTCCTCCTCCTCCCATTTTGACATGCCTGCCACTTTTGAAATCCATGTCTGTCCCTCTATTACTGAAAACCTTTGCATGTTCTGGACTCCCAGATCTGACAGGTGGTGTGTTATGTTTCCATTCATGGACTGCCCAGCCCAGTTGTGAACTCTGATGTGTTTGCTATGACTTGATATGTCAGCAGTAATAGGTCATGGACTTGTAGCATCAGTCAGCAGTTGTACCTTGATGACTGATGTCCACAGTTTGTATGTGTACAATATTACAACATGATGACTGATTCCTAGGATAGTCATACTAGGGTTTGCTCTACTTACGCTATTGGCTAGGATATTTTTGAGTGGAGTTCAGACTTGCTTTCATACCTGTATATAAACCCCTAGTTGTACAACCAGGATCTCCATCTTGGTCTTCTTCAAATTTGTCTATACAAGGGCCAAGTGTCCCTTAGTGAGTGATGAACAGCAAAGATGGACAGCATACTCACAGTGACTAGGGAGACTGTGGTAAGATACAGAGCAACTGGTAAGCAGCAGAGGGGGATCTTGCAAGAGGAGCTAAGAGGTAGTCTGGCACACAAGCAGTGAGGAACTGATGTGGACCAGGAGCATACAAGCTACTCTACTTATACTTTTACAGAGAGTGACACTGATATAAGGTGAGTAACACAGAGTCACAGTTTACAAGGAGCGTTGTTCTGAATGTAGGACAAAGGGAATATACGGAAGGAGAACAAGGCGATAAGAACAAGAAGAATCCAGGCCAAGATGATATCATAGTGACATCATAAGAAGGATAGAACAAAGGAAAGTACAAAGACGCAATGTAAAGTCCAGAGGAGTCTAATGATGTCATTGTACATGATGTCATAGATAAGAAATGAAGTCCGAAATTGTACAGATCATATATCTAATCTACAAGTCCAATATATCTTATCTAAAGCAGTCCATGCTGATGAACAGCATAGGTGGAGATGCATACTCACAGTGAATCAAGAGATACTGTGGTGAGATATGTGAGGCACAGGGAAGCAGAGATCTTGCAAGGTAAGCTTAGAGATGTCTGATAGCACAGAGTGAGAACTGGGTGTTATTACAACAGTAGGAGACATACCTGATAGCACAGAGTGAGAACTGGGGCTATCAGGGTGTGTTGATAAGTGACCTGTGCGCACTTAGCGGCTCTATGGACACGCAGATAATGGACTGCTTTAGATTAGATATACAGGACTTATGTAGATTAGATGTATGATCATCACAATCTCAGACCTTTACTTTATCTATGACATCACTGTACAATGACATCACATGGACTACTCTGGACTTGTTATTGTACTATGCTTTTGGACTATCCTTTTGTTATATCTTTATTGTGATGTCACTATGATATCATCCTTGTTCTGGATTCTCTATTGTACTTATTGTCTAAGTACTTCCCTTTGTTCTGACCCACTCATTGTTCCAGGTCCTATTGTATGCTGTCTATTGTATAACACCCTTATTGTACAAGTGCGTCATTGTCCCTAAACTGTATAAATAGTGTACTATGTACGCCCTGATAGCCCCAGTTCTCACTCTGTGCTATCAGGTATGTTTCCTACTCTTGTAATACCACCCAGTTCTCACTCTGTGCTATCAGACGTCTCTAAGCTTACTCTGCAAGATCTCTGCTTCCCTGTGCCTCACATATCTCACCACAGTATCTCTTGATTCACTGTGAGTATGCATCTCCACCTATGCTGTTCGTCAGGTTATGGGCCCTGCGCCCACTACTCCACTTGACTGGCCTCTGTGTCATTGCGGGCACAAGCTGAGTTAAGGTCTGTCTGGGGACTCACCCTCCTTGCCCAAGCCATAGTGCCCTGAGGTGTCAGGTGCCTGTTGGTGAGGCCCCTCCACTACCATACATTGCCCAGTAGTCCTACTTTCATCCCTACTGTATTCCTAGCCCCTGCACTATGCGCAAGGAGATTGGATCTGGTAGCCCCTTAATCCATATCCAGGTGTGCATGGCCCACTGGGCTGTGTATTATGGAGCTTAGCACCAGCTGTCTCTGGTGCTCCACACTGGGCGCAGGATCTCCTCACCATGGGAGTGTAAAACCTGGTTCAGACTCTGGGGGGTGTTCACCGTATGGTGTTCTGCAACCAGACTCCTACCTTGTAGCGGCAATGGGAAAGGATGCAGTAAAGCCACTTGTGGCGATGAGGCAACCAATAGGCTGAGAAGGCTGAGGTAGACAGCCTTGGGCTCTGAAAGATACCATTCCACTTTCCCCTCTGGTGCACTCTAGTGAGCCATGTCTTAGACACATCCTGGCTGGCAGCCGGCTCCTAGTATGGCGAAGAGGCCCTCCATCCTAGGCCTAGCCCTTGTAACACTGGCATGTAATGTGGAGGCAGGACGCACTAGCGTTCCGGCCTTACAGAATCACAGACTGTGTTACGCTCCAGCGGGCGTACCTTCCGGAGTTCGGCACTCGACGGGAAACTTGGGGTTCTTGCGGTATCATGGTGGCGACCAAGACTTCGGCGGGTCTATCTTCCGGCCGGATTCTCAAGATCTTGGGATTTGCTGAGTTCTTCTAGGGTTTGGACAATACCGTAGGTGATAACGGCGAGGAGATGCGTAACGCGGGTGGCAAAGAAGAAGAGGAGGATGTGCTCAAGCAAAGGAGACAGGATCGGAGAGGGGATAACTATACAGGGGTTGCCTGTATCTGCTTCGGTCTACTTGTAGGCTGGTAGAATACAAGAAGTCAAGCTGAGGAATATCAGCGAGACTGGGGTGCTACTTATACACTTCCAGGGAGCTTTCAAGCTCAGCCTGAAGTCCGAAACCTAGTACGTATCGTCCAATCGTAAGTAAATCAACACGAGTCAGGGGCATACAGTCACAAGGTCAACAATGAGGCAAAGGTAAAATGGGGTCAGAAGTCCATCAATCAGTGGCTGAAACATACAACCCCTGGGCGCATCAAGCCACAGGCACAATCAGACAATCCATCAGAAACTAGGAACCATACAGTCCATGAGGCAGATCCGATCACGATCCAGGCACAAGCTCATCTGGATCCTTCTGGTGCGAGTCTAGACCAGGTCACGTGCCAGGGTCACGTGACGGGCGCTTGACATCTTCTTCGGCTATTCCCAGGGCGCTTGCCAGCCTGGGTCACGTTCGTAATGTAGGATGTTTCCAGGGTCGATACCTTCACTTCTGGCGGCTGCAACCCATTCGGCGCGGTACTGCTCGGCGGTGCTGCACGAGTCTATACTGGTCGCGCGGGGTTCGGGGTGAAACGTAACAGACTGGAGTAGTTCCCCTACCACATCTTGCACTGTTAAAAGCACTATCGCTGACTGCTCCTCAGTGATAGATAAACCATCCCTATGTCTTCTACATGCTCAAACTTGCCCACCCATGGCACTGCCACTGCCACTGGGACTGGGGCCACAGTAGCGGCGACAACTCTGCCCCCTACTTCTGGATCCACAACTTCTGCACGCATCTCCAATGCGTACAATACAACCTTTGGCATGCCCTCTGGCATCCACCTCTCCCAGTTTGATGGCTCTAACTGGAACGAGTGGTCCGGCACTCTGGAGGCCATCCTCACTCTGCATGAGGCAGAGGATGTGTTCCTCCTCAACTCCGCCCCTGTAGGAGTCACAACCTCAGAGTGGGACTCTGTCCAACGTCAGGCAAAGGTGTACCTTCGTCTCTACCTTAAGCCTGATGTATACTCCCTAGTTGCTGATGAAACCACTCACCCCACCTTCAAATCGAAGTGGATCAAGCTGAAGGAAGTGTATGGCGGTGCTTTGGGCAGCACCACCATCTTCAATTTATGGATTCAGTTAACACAAGCCCAGCTAGACGACTCCTCTCCCATGACCTCTCAACTAGCCAAGCTCAATGAGCTGAGGGTTGCCCTCTCCAATGCACAGATGGGTGTCACTGACACTCAATTCTGTCTCATTCTCCTCCACGCTCTGCCACCCTCCTATGAGGTGTTGGCATCTACCATCCTTGCCACTGGCACTCCCTCTAAACTGAAGCACACTGAAATAATTGCGCGCATAGTATCTGAGGAAGCACGCCGGTCTGGCCCTTCTGGCTCCTCCCTGAACAAGGCTGCCCCCATTAAACCGTCTGGTGGCAATCGTAAGAAGAAGGATCACTCTCAACTTACGTGCCACTACTGTCAGAAGAAGGGGCATATTAAGCCTGACTGCAGGCAGAGGGAAAAGGATGAAGCTGCAGGGAAATTGAAGGACACTAGCAACAAAGCTGCCAATTCACATGTATTAGTACCTACTACTGCCTCCATTAAGGAGATTACTGGCCCCACCATAGACTGGGCCGTGGAATCAATTGGTGTTGCCTTGTATGCTGCCTCACGTGTGCATTGGATGATGGACAGTGGTGTGACACACCACATCACACCACATCGGTCCGACTTCAAGGACTGTGAAGAACGTACTGCCACTCGACAAATACGTTCAGTCTGACAAGGGGTTGGTAGAGCCGGGGGCGAAGTGTCGGATAACAGTAGGGAGAATAGGACTGGGAAAGGGCTGCTTGCTTGACCAACAGAACTTGGCGCTCAGCCAAGGGATAGTGGCGCTTGTGAGAGGGGCTACGTCCACTCACTGAAGGGGCACTGTTGACAGAACTCAGCGCTCAGCTGAGGGGTAGTGGCGCTTGTTAAAGGGGCTTCGTCCAATAACTGAAGGGGCACAGGAGGTGAGAGGCAGGCAGGAGAGTTGTCAGACTTTGAGAGGAGTACACAAAGTGGACAGTCTGAGGACTGATCCATGGAATTCGCAGGCCTTATATACCTAGGGACATGGTCTGTGCGTAGGTGTTTAGGGCAGGCTTAGGGCCTTTCCACGGGTGCTGCGGAAACTGCGCAGGGAATATCCGAGTACTTCTAATAATAGCGTCCAATCGCAATAAGTAACGGGATCGTACGATAGATCCGCAGTCCAATCAGAATAATGCATAGGGTGGTACGACTCTTCCGCAGTCGATGGCGCGATATGACGCAATCCGCAGTCAATATGACGCGATAATGACGTGACTGCTCCGCAGTCCAATAGGATAAATCCGTGACAGTGGCACGACTGCGCCGCAGTCGGTGACGTGTTGGCGATGTGTCTTCTCTATCAGCCAATGGGATAATTCCTCGGATATGGTACGATTTGCTCCAAATCGTGGGGTGGATCTTGACAAATGGGAATGACTCTTCCATAGTCCTCAGGGGGGTGCTCTGCACGTGGTTATGTCACGTGGTGGATCAACAGAGGCTTATCACGTGATCGATCACGTGATCGTCGGAGTATGAAATTCGAACTCCGCTTCCAGATTTCCCAATTAGGAAGGTGATTACGTAAGACCGGGCCGGTCCGGAACGGTCTTGAACGTCTGAGTCGTGAACGAGTTTCTAGGTTCACGACAAGGACTACTCCCCATGTAAAGGTGCTGTGCACCTGGGAGATAAGTCCACAATTGACCAAGTTGGTGTAGGTTCCGTCATATTCACTACGAGCCAAGGCATTCCCATCACCCTCTCCAATGTGCTACACCTACCACAGGTGAAGACACGCTTCTTGTCAACGCGTGCTCTAGCACAAAAGGGTGCAGAAGTGGCCTTTGACAGTGGCTCTTTTAAAATTTCTGTCAATAAAAAGTGCGTAGCTCTAGGCTACTTGGAGGACAACCTATATTGGTTGGACGCTTCAAGCATTGGCCTCAATGCACACTTCAAAAGTGCTGCCACCACTCTTGATATCTGGCACCAGTGCATGGGACACCTCTCCCCCGCTGCACTTAAGGCATATGGTCCCTCTGCCACTACTGGCATGGACATTGATGGCTCTACCACACACTCTACTGTGTGTTGTGGGTGCAAGTTGGGTAAATCCACTCACCAGCCCTTCTCTGCGTCCTCCACCAAAAGGACAACACGTATATTTGAGGTTGTATACAGTGACCTAGCCAGTCCAATGCAAACTCAGTCCCTACAAGGCTCCTTATACACCGCCACCTTCATAGATGACCACTCCAAGCATGCAGTGGTGTACTTCATTAAGTTGAAGGATCAGTTTGTGAAAGCGCTGCAAATGTACCTGTCTTGGGGTGAAACCCAGACATCATACAAACTGCGCGCACTCCACTCTGACCGCGGAGGCAAGTACATGGCGAGCCAAGTACAGGACATTCTCAAGCAGAGAGGGATAGAGCATCACCTTACGATGCCAGGTTCACCACAGTCAAATGGGAAAGCCAAGCGGTTTAACCGCACCATTATGGATAAGGCAGCAGCTATGATGCACACTGCTGGTCTGTCTAAAGGCTTCTGGGAGCATGCTTTCAACGCTGCGGTACACACCTACAACTGCTCCCCCACCCATACACTCAAGTGGCGCACACCATATGAGCTCTGGCACTCTGGCAAAGTGCCTGATGTCTCACATCTTCACATCTTTGGATGCAAGGGGTACATGCACATACCCGCTGATAAGCGATGCAAATTAGATGCAAAGGCCATTGAGGTCACGCTTATTGGGTTTGAGCCTGAATCAAAGGGCTATCGGCTTTGGGACTGACAAACCCGCTCCGTTCGTTTGTCCAGGGATGTGACATTCGATGAGAGCAGTTTTCCTTCCCTGCAGGGTACTGAGACACACCCTGTACAAACACCTTCTGTGCCTAACAGCGTAGCCCCACACATCTACACACCAGTGAATGCCATGCCTAACCCGCCAGCACCACCACCACAGCGAGCACCCTCCCCTGCACACTCTAACAGTAGTGAGGAGGAGGATGTTGAAGATATTCTAGACCCTAAACCAGAGCGTCCCCACACGCCACCACCACCTGCACCACCCACTCTGCCCACCACTCCTAAGCAGGAGCACACCACTCCCACTTCTCCACCTCCACATCAAAGTGCAACGCGCATTATGCGCCATGTCCCTCCTCCACCTTCACCAGATATGCCTGGAGGTTTTGAGGACCGTGCACAGCATAGTCAGCTGTTGCGCGAAATGGACAGTGCACTGCAACGCTCTGCTCGTGTTCCTGTGCCCAATCCCCGCTACTTCATGGCGGACAATGTGGCACAGTGCGGCAGAAGGCTGGGATATGCGGAGCTGTTAGCTGCAGCTTATGTTGGCAGAGACCCTGCAACCTATGCAGAGGCCATGCAGTCTGTGGATGCAGACAGGTGGACTGAGGTGTGTCAATATGAAATGGACGCACTAGCCAAGAATGGCACATGGGAGTTAATGGATCTCCCACCTAATTGCAAAGCAGTAGAATCCAATGGGTCTTCAAGCTCAAGGTGGATGGCTGCTACAGAGCTCACTTGGTGGCTAAGGGATTTACGCAGATCCCTGGCATAGATTTTGATGAAACCTTCTCCCCTGTCGCACGATTTGAGTTGCTACGATTACTTCTGGTGTTGGCTGCGCTGGAGGACTGGCACATCCATCAGATGGATGTCAAGTCTGCTTTTCTCAATGGCGTGCTTGATGAGGAGATTTACATGGAGCAACCACAAGGTTTCACTGTCACTGGCTCTGAGACGAAGGTGTGCCGCCTAGTTAAGGTGATATATGGTCTCAAACAAGCCTCCTGTGCATGGAACTTACAATTCCATGGAGTGCTCATTGCACTAGGCTTTAAGTGGATGTTTGCCAATGCAGGCGTTTATATGATGCCTCAACGAGAGGGGGATGGTCCACTCTTTATTATCATTTACGTTGACGACATCACTATCTTGGGTGCTTCACTGGAGAACATCAAGTGTTTAAAGTCAGACCTCTCTGAACGCTATGAGATGACAGATCTTGGGGAGATAGAATCATATCTTGGTATGCGTATTGTGCGCAACCGCTCCCTCAGACGCATTGAAATAGATCAGTCTGGCTACATCAAGGATGTCCTTGAACGCTTTGGCATGACAGATGCCACTCCACACAACACACCCCTACCTGCTGGTGCTGAAGAGCACCTTATTAAATATACTGGCCAGGCCACTGCCTCTGACACTACGCACTACCAGTCACTAATTGGTAGTCTGCTGTACGTTCAGATTGGCACTAGACCTGACATTGCTTTTGCTGTATCACGACTGGCGCAGTATGTTCTGTCCTACTTAGCAGGAACTGTGGACATGCGCATTGTCTATGATGGCACCAGTGGAGATGGCCTTCACGGCTATAGTGATTCTTCCCTGGGTGACCAGGTTGATGATAGACACTCCACTTCGGGTTATGTGTTCCTTTTAGCCAATGGTGCAATAAGCTGGTCTTTGTGCAAGCAAAAGACAGTGGCCCAAAACACTACAGAGGCGGAATACATGGCCATGACCGATGTGGCCAATCAAGCCGCTTGGTATCAGAGCTTCCTTAAGGAACTCGGGTACGAGGTCGACGACCCCATCCCACTACATGGTGACAACAAGGGTGCCATTGATTTGGCCTTGAACCCTGTCACTGGGAGGTGATCCAAGCACATTGTAATACGGCACCATGTCATTAGGGAGTACATTGAAAAGGGCACCATCGCTCTAATCAGAACCCCTACGCTGGAAATGGTTGCAGATGGCTTCACCAAGTCACTTGCTCACACCCTGCTCCACCAACACAATGTTGACATGGGCTTGTGCTAGTCCCAGATTGCTGATCATGGGGAGATGTTGATAAGTGACCTGTGCGCACTTAGCAGCTCTATGGACACGCAGATAATGGACTGCTTTAGATTAGATATACAGGACTTATGTAGATTAGATGTATGATCATCACAATCTTGGACCTTTACTTTATCTATGACATCACTGTACAATGACATCACATGGACTACTCTGGACTTGTTATTGTACTACGCTTTTGGACTATCCTTTTGTTATATCTTTATTGTGATGTCACTATGATATCATCCTTGTTCTGGATTCTCTATTGTACTTATTGTCTAAGTACTTCCCTTTGTTCTGACCCACTCATTGTTCCGGGTCCTATTGTATGCTGTCTATTGTATAACACCCTTATTGTACAAGTGCGTCATTGTCCCTAAACTGTATAAATAGTGTACTATGTATGCCCTGATAGCCCCAGTTCTCACTCTGTGCTATCAGGTATGTTTCCTACTCTTGTAATACCACCCAGTTCTCACTCTGTGCTATCAGACGTCTCTAAGCTTACTCTGCAAGATCTCTGCTTCCCTGTGCCTCACATATCTCACCACAGTATCTCTTGATTCACTGTGAGTATGCGTCTCCACCTATGCTGTTCATCAGGGTGTACATGGTACACTATTTATACAGTCTAAGGACAATGACACACTTGTACAATAAGGGTGTTATTCAATAGACAGAATACAATAAGACTTGGAACAATAAGTGGGTCAGGACAAAGGGAAGTACTTAGACAATAAGTACAATAAGGAATCCAGAACAAGGATGATATCATAGTGACATCACAATAAAGATATAACAAAAGGATAGGACAAAGGTGTAGTACAATAACAAGTCCAGAGGAGTCCATATGATGTCATTGTACAGTGATGTCATAGATAAGGTAAAGGTCCAAGATCGTGATAATCATTCATCTAATCTACATGAGTCCTGTATATCTAATCTACAGCAGTCCATATCTGATATGTCCATAGAGCCACTAAGTGCGCACAGGTCACTTATCAACACATGCTGCAAGTCCAGTCTGTCCAGAGCCACTAAGTGTGCAAAGGTCACTTATCAACATCTCCCTGTGATCTACAATCTAAGGACACAAGCCCATGTCTTTGTTATGTTTTTCTAGTAGAATACATGCTAGACTCTTTGTGAAGCCATCTGCAACCATTTCTACTGTAGGAGTTTGGATCAGGGTAATGGTCCCTTTTTCAATGTACTCCCTGATGACATGATGCCATATGGCAATGTGCTTAGACTGTCTCCCAGTGACAGGGTTTAAAGCCAGGTCAATGGCACCCTTGTTGTCACCATGCAGTGGGATGGGGTTGTTGACCTCATACCCAAGTTCTGTAAGGAAACTCTGATACCATGCAGCCTGGTTGGCTGCGTCAGTCATGGCCATGTACTCTGCCTCCATAGTGTTTTGGGCCACTATCTTTTGCTTTTGTGAAGACCAGCTTATTGCACTGTTGGCTAATAGGAATACATAACCAGAGGTTGAGTGATGATCATCAGTTTGGTCAGCCAGACTGGAATCAGTGTAGCTGTGAAGGCCATCGCCACTGGTGCCATCATAGACAATGCACATATCCACAGTTCCTACTAAGTAAGACAGGATGTATTGTGTTACAGTACAATGCAAGTGGACACTTACCATACAGTTATGACTATGATGGTAAGTAGAAATTAGTCATGGACTTTATCATCAGTCAGCCAAGTCGTAGTAGCATGTGATAGCTGTTATGACTTGTTATGTAATGCTACCACTGCGTGAGTCTGACTTGGACTATGAAGATGGTGAACACAACTTAGCGTTGGGAGGAAATGAGCTTGTGTGTCTGAAGTATTCCACTAGCCCCCACAATCGCAGTTTTGACAGTGTAAGCTGTGATCATGACAATCACAAATAGGGTTCATATGTCTTGATCCAGCCCCTTAGACTTGAAGGTCAAGGTATAAAGTCCGATCAAAGCACAAAGGCTTGAGAGATGAGTCAAGAGAAGGTGGTATTTGAAGAAGACCAAGATGGTGTATCTTGGCCTTTGCAACCCACTATTTATACATTTGAGAGGTGGCTTTAAAGCCCCTCTGTGAAGTCTGAAAGCCTCTAGCATAAGTAGCTCAAACCCTACTATCGCTATCCTAGTAATGAGTCATAGTAACTATCACATGCTACTACGACTTGGCTGACTGATGTAAGTGTCCATGACTAATTCCAGCTTACTATCATAGTCATAACCATATAGTAAGTGTCCACTTGCGTCATACCATAACATCACCCCCTTTTCAGCTGCATCTCCCACGACACTGGCGAAGTCCAGTTCCTCCCATTGTAATGTTACCACAGGAATGTTATGTGCAATGTGCACGTCACTAAGTTGCTCAAGCAGAGGTAGCAGGATAAGGGATAGTCAATTAAGACTAAGTGAGATGATGCACAAGCACCACACGGTCTCCTTGGACATGCAGGTGATGGTCAGGGGTTTCTGGGGTTCAAGTGCAAAGGTGAACCAAAGTCATGCTCAAGCAAAAGGGGCAAGCATAAAGTTGTTCGGGAGATGACAATGATGTGGTATTACACAAGAAGTCAAGTCTACCGTACAGGCTAGGTAGTGTGTGACTTATATACTAGTACAGGATGTTTGTCTATGACAAACATATGGTGCAATACTTGGGTTCTGAACTCAAGTAGAATAAAGGCATGGCTATAGTAGGAAGAGGTGGTGATTGTGCGGGGTCATATGCAAGTCAGCTGAGACTGGAGCACCATGAACCTTAATATACAAGGAAGGGGATGTAAGGGTGTATTGTGCGGCGAAAAAATCATAGGGAACGGTTGGGCACATAAGGGGTTGTAGGCACATCAAGGTGGGGTAGGGAAGTAAGAAGCAAGAAAAGAAGGCGTCCAAGGGAAGGAAGGAAGAAATCGTGACACCCATCCACCTGAGTTGCGTCTCCTCAATCCGATCCAACATGTTAGCCATCTCTAAGTGGAACTTACTCCACGCCAGCTCCCCTTTTACCCCTCCGAGTGCAGTGGCAAGCTGATGGAGCCACTGCTCCATCCACTTGGCCTTGTATGTGTAGGCTTGGTAGTGGTGTACCTCCACTTTGAGGCTCACATTGTGCAGCTCATTCAGAGCATGGTCAAATTGGGGGCAGTCATGGTACCCACCAGCAAAGAGGATCAGATCCTCCTGAGGATAGTGAGGCTTACCTGTGGCCTTAACCTGTGGCTCTGCATACAGGGGTTGGGAGTACACCTTCTCACTGTCCTCCACAGGGCCCAGGACTATGGGATTGGAGTTTATGATGACTTGAATGTAGGCCACTTGACGAGTCCTACCTTGGCTGTTGGTGATGGGGTAGTGGACGAAGTCCTCCCCATGGTTGTAGGTGTAGCCATGAGGAGGGGGCCCCAAGGCACGGTGTCGGAGTTGAAGGAGGGGGAAGAGGGGAGGAGCATTGGCTCTCACTCCGCCTTGGTAGAGTGGCCGTCCCTGGGTGTCGCAGGCATAGGGGGTTTTGGAGGGGTTGTCAGTATTGGTGGTGGTGATGATGAGGGGGTGCTTAGCTGGGTAGTAATTGCTGAGCATTCTGCACACTTGTTCCAATACTGTCTCATCTGCTGCATGGCCCCTTCCTTCTGGAGCTTCATCATCTCCAAATGCTGTTGTTCCGCCCTCCATAGTTGCTCCCTCTTCCAGCTCTCTGCCACTTCCTGCCACCTGTTCTCCTCCTTCCAATCTTGCCACCATAACGTTGCTGGTGATAGGCTCCTCTTCTTGCCAGTGTTCGACTTGTACTGGGAGAGGTCAAGGTGAGACATCTGCACTGTCAATGAGAGCTGTGTGAAGCCTATCAACCTCGGGCATAGTGAGTGGGACGGTGTTGAGATGCTGTCCATCTTTGGTGACGAGCCACCATCCATTGGGATTGCTGGTGTCGGAGGCTGGGACAAGGCTCTGGAGCACTGTAATGAGCTCTTGATGGGTGATGGGGCCTGTGTTTGAGGCAACATGAGCGATGGCCTTGGCGGCAGAGGGAATAGACATTGTTGATGAGAGGAGGGATTGGAGGAAGCCAGTGTAGGAAGTGGGAGAGGGGATTGGTTTGTCCTCCAGGGTTCATCCTGTTCTTATGTGATTCAGAGGTCGGGCTTTGGATACCCCTTCCATTTAATCAGATATTGAAGGCATTTCTTTCTGCCAAACTGCCGGTGATCTAGAACCTTCTTGACTTCGTATTCCTCTTCTCTGTCTACCAGATCAGGTGGTGGGCACTGGAAATTTTCACTGTGCATAGGAGTTTCACAATAAGGGGTGAGAAGATCGATGTGGAATACAGGGTGGATGCTCCACTGTGTGGGAAGTTCCAGTTGATAGTTGACCAGCGATAGTACTCTTGTGATCTTGAAGGGACCATGCTGTTGGGCCACAAGCTTCAATGTGGGTTGATTGGTTTGGAGATGCTGTCCTTCCAACCACATGTGGTCTCCCTCTTTGAAGCATGGTGTATCTTTGTGTTTGATCCACATGGATTGCACTTTCTTGATTAGTTCATATGCTTCTTTTTGGGCTTCTTGAAATTGTTCCAGCCTATTCGTTACTTGTGGAATTGGAGATGGCTTATTGAGCCAATCAGTGCAAGGATCATATCCCATGAGGAGCAAGAAAGGGGACTTCCTGGTGGCTTCATGGGGCCAATTGTTGTGCGCAAATTTGGCTATTGAGAGGAGTGGCGCCCAGTTATCTTGACGCTCACTGGTCCAGAACCAGAGATATTGTTCGAGCCATTGGTTTGTTCATTCTGACTGCCTGTCAGTTTGGGGATGGTACATGGTTGAGATATTCTGTTGAATCCCTAAGATTCAGCACAGTTCTCATGTGAATTTGGATGCAAATCGGGGGTCTCGATCACTGATAATTCGGGACAGTAATCCAAATTGTCTGAACACATGAGTGATGTACAGAGCAGCCATTTCTTCAGCTGAAATCTCTTCTGTACAGGGGATGAACACTGATGCCTTAGAGCAGTCATGATCAGTTACAGTGAGGATGGCATCCCATCCTTGCAACTGCAGGAGTTTCATGATGAAATCCAGTGCAATAACCTTAAATGGCAGTGTGTCTGCTTTAGGCGTGATTGGTACTAGTGGGGCCTTGAT